>BJFM01003137.1:112768-123107 GCA_016586285.1 Arothron firmamentum | reverse complement strand
AGAGAGAGAGAGAGAGAGAGAGAGATGAAACTTAAGCAAGAAGACAAAGTGGAGAGAAGGGCAGAGAGGTTAAAAGGAGGTAAGAGGATCTGGGTAAAGAGGAGAGCTTAAGGCAAAGCATGGGGTGTGTGTGTGCGTGTGTGTGTGTGTGTGTGCTGTCAGTGCTGAAGGAGCGGCAGTGCACAAGGGGCTGGCCTCTAATGTCTTAACCTCTTCCTGGGCTCTGACAGCAGGCGAGGACCTCGTCCGCTTCCCTGTCTCCTCCCCGCTCGCATTAGTCCTGAAGGCAGCACCACTGTCACCTCAGACTGAGCCAACATAGGAGCAGTCAAGGTCACCGGGGACGTCTGTGATTGATGAACGGATGCGGTCAGGTCCTAATGAGGACATTTGACCTCAGATTGGTTAAAAAAAAAAAAACATTGACAGAAGACCAACTAGCTGCATTCAGTCATTAACCTTTAATGTCGTCTGATGAGAGGAATCTCTTTCCCGTCTCTGTCCCGTCCTTACAGCCTCCCGTTTCTAATTTTGGTTGGTTCAGTCCAGCTCACACTTCTCCACTTCTCCACCTTTCCCAGCCAAGTCAACTCCACCCCCTTGAATTACACACATTTGATAAATGACCCCCATAACGCTCAACTTCCCAAACGGAATTAAAAAAAAACAAAAAAACAAACCCCTCATCCCGCATCTTTCCTTCCTCCAGACGATCTCGGTCCATCCTCCGTCCATCTCCGAGACAACTGCCGACATCCCTCTTCCGATTTCTCCATTAACAATTAACCAGCGTGGACGGAGGCCGATCCCAGAGAGGAGGAGAGCGAACGCGCGCGGAATGAAGTTGAGTCAACAGTGGGAAAGAGAGAGTCACGCTGACAGCACAATTAAGGTTTTTAATTCTCTGCTTGAGTGGGCCGGTCCAGTCTTTATGCTAATGAGGACGCCACAGCCATGTAATAAATCTCTATGATCCAGCTTCATTTCCCCTCCGTCTCCGTCTCCGTCCGTCTCTTCCACACGCGTTTACAACGCAAAAAGTTCCCGCCATTAGCTTTTCATGGCTACGTACCCTCAGGAGTGCTAATAGTTTTGAAACAATTGTATTTTTTTTATGGGCCTTTCTGGAGCTTCCACAGTGTTGCCGCTAATGCTGTTTACTGGCCGACCAAGCCGTGCGCGGCTGCACCAACGCGTGCGTTCTCTCTCTCTCTTTTAACTCCTTTCATTATTGCCTTTCTGGAACGCGCGTCGCACGCCCCCTGCCCTGTATAAACACACATTTAAAAGCAGAGCCAATGTCAGAAGGCGCTGGTCCTCTTATCCGCTCATTTCCATTTGATGGACGTGTCTAATGACACAACAGGAAGAGGAGAGCACAACAATCCGCGGATAATTGGAGGGCCCCTTTTACGGGCCGGAGAGGAGAAGCGAGAGGGAGCTAAGTGGACAGCGGCTGGACGGATATATTTTCACCCTCATTTAGGTCACAAGGACTCGCGCTAATCCAATTTAAACACAGATTCTGCAAAAATTGTGTTGTGTTTGCTGAATAATAACAGTAGAGAGCAGGGGTGGGGGGTGGGGGTTACAAGTGAAGTTCTCCTTGCTGAACAACCCTGGCCCCCAAAAGCTCGAGCCTGGTTCTGGTTTCTGGAGTCGTCCGCTGGCACCCCTTACCCCCGGCCCGGTGGCGCGTGGCGGTCCAAGCGGCCACGGCGGCCGCCGCCACGGCCAGATGGAGCGCGTAGAGGGCGACGCGGAGGCACGTCAGCAGGAGGGAGACGCAGACGCAGAGGAGGGACCAGGGCCACGCCAGGAGCAGCAGCAGCAGGGAGTGATAGACGGAGGCGAGGAGGAGAGCCGGGAGGGACAGGACGAGCCTGAGCAGCGTGGAGGTGAGCCAGGAGTACAGAGACAGAGGGGACAAGAGGAGGGACGCCGCCGCCTCACCTGCAGACACTGCCTGAAAACGTGACAACGCAACATGGGAAATCAACGCGACAGAGTCACGAAAGCGCCCCAGCTTAAAACCGTTTCACGTGTGAATGTGTCTCATGCGCCCTCAACGGCTGTGTTTGTTTATTTGTGTCAACGTACCGCACAAGAATTCCGCTGCAAACCGTTGTCAAATGTCTGCGCGTTGTACAGCCCTGCGAAAAGAGCATCGCAAAGAGGGGACAAGTCATGAGGCTGACTCAAGACCAGGAAAGAAGCAGGTGGTTGGAGAAGTAAATAGGAACCCACATAGGGAGAGAAGCAGGAGGCCAACTCCAAGTATCAACCTCATTTCTTCACACCTGCAAACTGGAAATTTTATATATATTTAAGTGTTGCTCATCTCTGATCTCATTCCTGTGTATCAGTATTTTATACTTTACTCACCCAGCTGCAGCCCAGGAACACTCTGTTGCTCAACTTTTCAGCTTTAGTTCATTAATCCTGCAAGGCATGCTCTCTTACTCTGCTTCAAACAATAATCTACGGCGGCAGTCAGCATTAGGACTATTTAGCGCCATCTGTTGGACAGGAGGTGCAAGGATCTTTGTCTGGAAAACAAGTTCTGCAGCCTTGCTTGTGCACACAGGGAGTTAAAATGAAACTAAACCACAGATGTCACTTTATTTCAGGAAGTTTATTAGAAATGTTGCATTAAAAGCTTAGCAAAACCATCCCAGTTTCCACAATCTAGTAAAAAGTTCAATGGTGAACCACATTATCTGTCGAGCCGACTGAACGCAGCTGCAGAGAAGCAGCAATGCATGACAAATATACTTCATCCAAAATCTAAAAACAATTATTTTACGTTGCTAGAAATAATTTAGCACAAAAACCACTGAAATGTGAAGATAAATAACATATTTCCTGGACCTGAAGGCATCTCGCTTCGATTGGAAATCATCATGGCTGCAGAATTCAGACTGACCAGAATGCGTTTCTCTTCTAGGATGGCGCAACATTCTCCTCCGTGTGCTTGAAGTCAATAAAAAAAGTCAAAAATATACATTCCTATGGCGACAGGGGACGTAGAGAAGCTTTTCCATAGATGATATTCGCATAGCAGGAGTTCTATCCAACCTTAACCTCTGCCCTCGACACTCATCCCCAGCAACGATACTCTCTCGTTAAGGTGGAACATCATTCTTTTAAGCCGCCATTACCCTTCCCCTCCCTGCTGAGCTGCCAAGGAGAACCCGCCACAAAGAAATTAGCGTTATTTCTACCCTGTGTGGATGTTCCAGCCAATGCTCATGATTATTTAGTCATTCAGCCTGTCATAGCAGTTGCACCCCTTCAGCCGCTCATGCAAAAACAATAATGAGCCTCTTTTTTTCACACTTAAGTTGAATCATTTGTTCAAGTTACTGACTTGAAAAAGGAAGAAATCGTTTAACTAGGCACTGAAAGGATTTATGTGTTTATTAGTATACAGCTGTAGAGCCACAGCAACTATTTTTGCTCCAGGAACTCACATGAACTCACAGCAAACGGATGAAGCAAAAGAGGATCGCAGGTTGAAACGCACGCCTGCTCCATCAAACTGCTGAATTAAACAACATCAGACATAGAGGGCATGAAGACATCTGTCTTCATAAAGGATAAAATATTACATTTCGCAGAAACCATTTATTTTTGCTCCTCTTAGACATCAAAACTTACAGACAAAAGGTAAAACGAGCCAAGACAAACGAGTAAAAACACCATCATGGGAAAATGCATAAAAAACTGACAAATTGCAGATTCTATGCATATTTGTTCTTAGCTCACAGGTAGCACCTAAAAGCTTGAACAGCATCAACACATAAATATAAGTAGATAAGTAGCCAGAAGGTATGCTGGAAACAGCTTTATAGTTCATCCACGTTTTCATCTCCAGAGGGCTGATAGTGTTTGAGAAGAAGTGCAACACAAGATGGTTTTAATGTAAAATGAATAGAGGGGATTATAGGCTGACCTGTGAAGATGTTTAAATATACACAATAATGAATAAAGCCTGACTGCAAATGTGCTACAACACAAATATGTTTTCCAACATTAAAGGGCCAAGATCTATATTTGATTAAGCAAAGGGTGCAGCGTTTAGATGCTAGATGTGGAGAGGATGTCTTCCACCAGATGTTTATAGACCCAGGCATCGCCCTTCAGCCTCTGCCTGCGGACTCCAACGACCTCTGGCCTCTGCAGTAGGCACACCTCCAGCTCAAACGCCATGGTTACCTTCCCAAAGTCACCCTTGGTCCGACACTTGAGGGTATACCTTTACCGAAGAACAAAGGAGATGATCAAGACTGGATTCAAGGACAGAACGTCTGATACGAGGAGAACACGTTACCCTTTCTGTGTGAAATCGACGTTTTTCTCCGGCAGGATGGAGAGGATCTGGTTCAGAACCTGGTCTGGGTTGGTCTGACTGGTCAGAGTAACATTGTACTGTGGCTGCAAAAGAAACCCAGATTTGCTTAGATTGTGTTGTGCAGAAGAGAAATGATATGGGGTGAATTGACTTACCTTGATCTTGCGTGGGCCGTCACGCAGAGCTCGTTTCTTGCTTGGAGTGAGCATGTTGATCATCTTATCCAGGCCTCTCTCCAGAGAGCCGAAGACCTTCCCTGTTCGTTTCTTCTTCCCGCTGTCTCCCGTTACAGCCATGTCCAGAGACCGAGACCTGGGAAGGACGTTGGTGCACTGAATCCTCGGTTCTTCCAAAGACGACATATAGAAAATTTATAAATGTAAATTTGCGGCAGGGAACTCACCTTCTCTCAGGACTGAAGGACAAAATGCCAGGAATCTCCTTATTCTCCACTAATCCCTTCTTATTGTGATCTTTAGAGGCACTATTACCACCTATAAAAACATCAAAAAAACATGTGAAGATTTACATTTTTTGTCCAATACCAAAAAAAAGACAAATAACTATCAATATTGCATGGCTTTTGTATTAAATGTCGGTGTAAAGTTCTTAAATGGTGAACACAGTATGTAAATGAATTCAACTGCATTCATGCCCTCACTTGAAATTTTTTGTTTTGCTCTGTAACTTAGAAAAAAATATACAAGCAGAAATGCTGAAAATTTTAGGTATTATACTTTCATATACAATCACCACAGACGATCAAATGCATATAATTCAGTACAGACACCAACTGGACGTAAACTGGATGAGATTAAATGAAGACGTGCCCGGCACAGACCCTTACTCTGACACAACTGACTGCGTTTGACACCGAAGTAAACTCAAAAGCTTTGGTATACAGAGACAACAAGTCTGACAGACACTGGAAGAGAGAGAGAGAGAGAGAGAGAGAGAGAGAGAGAGAGAGAGAGAGAGAGAGAGAGAGAGAGAGAGAGAGAGAGAGAGAGAGAGAGAGAGAGAGAGAGAGAGCTAGGCTTTAGTGGCAGGAGAACACATGTCACTACAGCCCACGTGGGACAGTGAGCAGAGGAAAGAGACAGCTACACCTGTCACAGCACACGCCTTGGGACAGACACACCGACCACTGCACTCACTTCGTGCGTGTGTGTGTGTGTGTGTGTGTGTGTGTGTGTGTGTGCGTGTGTTAGCATGTCTGTCCTGAAGCTTAGCGAAGGGAGCTGAACATTCCAAAAGGGTTAGCATCAACAGGTCAGGCTGCTTGTTTACAGAGAAAACTGAGACTCTGACAAATAATAAAGAAGGTCAATTAGTCTACGGCTGTCCTTCATTTATAGATACGTGAACAGAATTAGCTCCTCGAGTGTAGTTTCACTTCTGAGCTGACAGTGATCGGTGTGTTATGTGCGCGCGTCCGTGTGCGTGTCTGGCTTTTATAGCTGCGGTGACAGCTACATCATAGAAATGTGAGTTTTGAATGAATGTTGCCGTGGGATTACAAAAAAACAGGTCCAATAAATGAGTTTATTACCACAGGACAATTTAGTTGCAAATGTGCGCCATGTGGATGTGGCACTCGTGATTATGAGAGCTGCAGGAGTCTGAGCGAGACACGTGGAAATAGAAGAATAGTGAAGGGGCCAGTCTGCTCGTGCTAATAATCTAATGAAGATTCCTATACTTCAAAGTCTGTTTGCAAGGAAAATCAATTACAGTAAACAAATAAAATTCTCTCTCTCCTCATTATTACCACTGTGTGAGTAAGTGGGCGTCTCCTCTCACCTTTAGGCGTGAGCGCGTGACCTTTACTTGCGTTTTGATTGGGTGGGGTCAGCACGTTCTTCTGTCGCGCGTTCTTCTTGCTGGACGCTGGCGTGCGCGGAGGAGGCAGCACAAACAGGTCGACGTCTCTGTTGTGCGCAGCGACGTTCTCCTTGTCCTCAGTGGTGCGCTCCCTGTCCCCGTCCCTCCTCTCTTGGCGGTGCTGTGAAGTCGTTCGGCCCCTCTCTGGAGTCCGATTGGAGGGACATTGTTTGGATGGAGATTCGGAGACGAGTTTCTTTAGGGAAAACAAACCAAAACGCGAAAATGCAGGTAAGTGCTGCAGCTGGTGGTAAAAATGTGATTCTATCTATACATTTGGAATTTAAAGACTTAATTGTGAATATTTTAAATAACGTGTCCTAAAGCTAATCAACGGCAGCCATTGCAGAGCCTTTGCATCAATGATTCTAACACAAAAAAATGATACTTTCAAGCCACTGTCACAACATTCATCTACCATGTCTTTGTTGTTGGGTGCACATGGCTGACTTCTGACTCCCTTGGACGTCTCCTGCGGCAACCACGGGCAATCATCAATGTAGTCTGAGACGAAATCGAGAGACCTCACGATGGCGATGTCCTCGTCTTCACTGAAGTGCAGGGCGTCCCTGGTCTGAGAGGCAGAAAAAAAGAAATACGTAAGGCAACAAATGCACAAACTAGGGAAAGGTTAACTAGTAAAGAGTGCGGTGTGGAAAAATATGCCAGAAGGATGTAGCTGTTAAGACCAAAGACGGTGACGTTTGGAGTGACCTGTATTCCTTGGTGCAGCGGAGAGCAGGAGTCCTCACAGACCGTTGGCTCGGGGCGCAGACGAACAGGTTTGCCCCTGTGCTTTTTTGACAGCAGCAGAAGGTAGGTGGCTGTCAACTGGTCATACCGCCACTGCAGAAAATAGGATACACAGGACTGCTTGTCAACGGACAATACCTGCAAGTTCAACTATTTAAAATCTAGTAACGAACTGTTCAGTGTGATAAACCCAATGACCCACCTCCTGAACCAATGCTGTGGTGCTCTCCCTTGTTCTCTTCATGTTGACAGCCATTTCAGTGATACAGTCCACATCAATGTGGCCGAGCTACATAAAAACAAGATTATTATTAATTTACACCTCTATTAAAAATTCTGAGGCATGCATTTCATTGCCTGTGTGTGCGTGTGTGTGTGTGTGTACCGGATGCCGGCTGTGCCACTCCACCGGGCTGTTGTAGTCTTTAATGACCCAAGGATGGCCTAGAAGCTGTTCCACCGTAAGACGCCGCTTGGGGTCCACCTACAGGCCACGCACGGAAGCTACAACTCAGCAAAATTCTTCTACAAATTTGCTATCAATAAACTTAAATCTCCACTTTCTCTTCTATTACTGGGACCTAAATCGTTAAAAAAAAAAAAAAGTTCATTACACAGTTCAAAATGAGAGACAGTGTGGTTAACTGGCAAAGCAAAATAAAATAGCAAAACTGTTTTTCTTTAAGTAAAAGTAGGATGGACAGGAAATTAGTGACTGCTGTACCTGCATCATTTGATTGAGGAGGAGGATACTACCAGGAGAAAGCCACTGGGGGTTGTCATATTTACCTCTCTATCAGGAACAAACATGGGGAAAAAAATGCAAAATGATACATCCAACAGCTCAGCTGTTTTAACTTAGATGCCTAGAGATTGTAGAAAATCTAGCTATTTTCTTACCGTAATCTTCCTGTAGAGGATCATGCAGTTGTCATCATCGAACGGCAGGTATCCACAGAGCAGAGCGAAGAGCAACACCCCCATACTCCACACATCAGCCTGGAGGTGAAACACAATCTCAGCTGTGTTCTAGTGGGAATTTCACAGCTCAGTTGCAGTGACTCATGCCCCAGTGAATATGATCACGGAACCATAAAAAAGTAGGCTTGTGGCACCCGCGGTTAACCAGAACCTTTCACAGACAAACAGATGCTGAATTTGTATGAAATAAACAGAAGCTTACTTCAGGAATCGTGGCCTTGGTTCTAACTCTGCCTTACCTCTGAGCCAATGTACGCTTTTCCCTGGATGAGTTCAGGGGCAGCATATGCAGGACTTCCACAACACGTCATGAGCTCATAACCCAGACCTCCCTGAGATAAGACAAATGTAGGAATCATCTACATTACTTGGTAAAATGTTTTTTGCCACTACTCTTTCATTTACACAGCCTTGGAAGGCAGGAAATAGACTCCGGATTCTCACACAACCTGAGACTGTGTTTGCGTACCTTTGGTTTTGCGCACAATCCAAAATCGATGAGCTTCAAATTATGATCTTCATCGATCAGTAAGTTCTCCTGCAGAGCAGAGAAAAGTCATGAAAATGAGTGGGCAGACATTCAACAACGCATATTTGACCGCAGATCCTCTTGGGCGTCACATTTAACCAGCGTTTACCGGTTTGAGGTCCCTGTGCGCATATCCCTGGCTGTGCACGTAGGCCATCGCTGAAACGATCTGCCTGAAAAACACCCTGGTCTCCTCTTCTGGTAGGCGGTCCTTTGCTATGATGTAGTCAAACAGCTCCCCACCTATACAGTACTAAGAAAAGCAGAATCCTATGATTTTACTCCTGTTACACCTAAATTTACCACATTGAATAAATAATTATCATCTTACACTTGAGTGGGAAACAGAAAAGGAATTATTTTCTTGTACTATGAATGAATCACATCTCTAAAAAAACATTTAAAGCAACTGACAGCACCACGGAGGTCCAAATATAACCTAAAAAGGCAGCAGCTAACATTTGATAACTTAATTAAAACCAAAAAAAAACCCAAACAAACTTAACACATTAATACTGGATAGAATGATAATAGATTTTTCATCCCTTTATCCCCAAATTCCAGGTACAACATTTACCTCCATCACCATGAAGATCTGGGTGGATGTCTCAATGACATGATACAGACGACAGATGTGCTGGTGACTCAAATTCTTCATAGCCTCAATCTCCACCTTGACCCGGGGTAAATCATCCTAGATGGACAAATAATCTATTAATCAAAAATGACCCTTAACCTTTCTTTTGTTCCAAATACTACTGTCAAAATATGATCTTAATGTATGGATCTTGGGGTCCGATACCAGCCACTTTGATTTTTTTTGCTGGAGGAGTGAGTTATGATTAATATCTTTAAAACAGTTTTTACATCAAAGTGGAATAAAATTTCAAAAAAAGGAGCTAGTGTAAGAAGTACTTATAACTTTAGATTGCTAAATTATGTGTAAGTGACCTGGCTCATAAAAACAGCTGTCACTACTTTACTGTAAAATCTTGGGATTTTGTTCTGTGACTTCAGTTTGAGGTCATAGTGTACGTTTTAACAATAGTTACCTACACTGGGCTTCAGCAATACTTACTCCTAAATCCTTCTTGTTCATGATTTTAATTGCAACCTTCTCTCCTGTCAGGATGTGCCGACCCAGCTTGACTTTAGCAAAACCCCCTTGATAGATAGAAGCGTGGGGGGGGGACAAAGCAAAAATATGAACTCCACGCAGAATATGCAACACAGCAGGAGTGGATCTGCTGCATTCAGAAATCTTAATGTCAATTACCTGATCCGATAGTCTCATAAACCTCGTAGTATTTGTAGAGCTCGTCGGCTCCACGATGCTCCGTCCGTTCCACTGGCATCCTCCCAAAAATCTGCGGCGTAAAAAAGATTTATGGCAATGTTGCTAATCCCTAATTCAACAACAAAAAAAAAAAACATGAAAAACGACAAAACATACAATCCTCCCCGTGCGCTACACACAAGCTAAGTCCTAAAATAGCGACCACCACCTTTAAATACAGAACCTACAAAAGTAAATTCGTAAAAAATATTAACGCACTTAACGCCCCCTAAACCTGCGTTTCAAAACGGTAAGAAAATGAACATCCTCGACATTTACCTGAATCTCGAAGAAAACAGAAAACCGGGCGGTTTTAATCAAGACCCATAAAGAAACGCTCCAGGCTCAGATGTTTGCAACTCAAGTTTGAATTTCGCACTTCAACGTCACTCTACTTCCTGCTTCCGCTTTGTGCTTTGGCCGCCCCCATGTGGTCAATACGAGCAACAGCAACAAGAATTACTACTACCACTACTACTACTACTACTACTACTACTACTAC
>BJFM01003137.1:32645-112743 GCA_016586285.1 Arothron firmamentum | reverse complement strand
TACTACTCCTACTACTCCTACTACTACTACTACTCCTACTCCTACTACTCCTACTACTACTACTACTCCTACTACTACTACTACCACTACTACTACTACTACTACTACCACTACTACTACTACTACTACTACTACTAATAATAATAATAATATTAATAATAATAATAATAATAATAATAATAATAATAATAATAATAATTATAATAATAATCATCATCATCATCATCATCCTCATCATCATCATCATCATCATCATTTTGTAAGACTTCAGAAATGTGCTGCTCTGATGCACTATAGTGATTGCAATTACTAGATAGTTGCAATCACTATATTGTAAGGAAGCGATATCCTTATATTAAAGGCCTAGATTAAAATACAATCCATAAAGTTGTAGTGTAGTCCCAGTTACTTCTATAGCTGTGAATCCAAACAAACTGCATATCTACCAGTAATTTGTGAAACTGGTAAGCCCCAGAAGCATTTGAGTGTATAAAAATTCTGACCACCACAAACTTTCTCAAGAGCATCAGAAAACTAAAGTTCCTTTAGGAGCTCTGTAATTGCTCTGTACTTACTTGTGCAAATAAAGGAGATCGTATTACTTTGTTTCTGGGTTTTCTCCTCACGTCGGATCTTGCTCGGCACGTGATGGCAATCTTGCCAACTTGGCAACTTTCTCACTAAATCTGATGACTTTCCAAATCGAGACCCACACCTCCCCATGCAGGCGCAAAGCCTCCACTGATCCCACCCTTGCTTTCAGAGCTGGATGTAACTGTATAGTTTCTTCTCTGTCACATTGAAATAACTGACTGCATTTGATTCACACAGCCATTTTTTTATCTACTGTCTATTTTTTTGGTCCATTTAGATAGCTAATGTTGTCAAGTTAAAATTTTTGTAAAAGAATAGTTAACACTATTACATAAACTATTATATATATATTCCCATATTATAGTTATGGGGGAAAAAAACTTGTTTAGGCTCCAATGGATCATAATTTTCTAAACCAATCTTAATTAAAAAAGATCTTTTTGCCTGATTCAAGATCATATCCGGCAAACGTAAACTGAGCGAATACTGTAAATACGGCCATGGCAGGTTTATACAGGCTAAATGTTCAATCAAAATCCTAAAATGAATGAAGGACCTGCCTGGAAACTGTCTTCCAGCATCACGGGACAAGTCCCTTATGGAAAATTAAGATCAGTAAATGTTAATGAGGTCCTAAACGTGTTCATGGAACGCTTCCTAAAATACTCACACGTCACACTCCATTTTGCGCAACTGTTCTTTTTGGCCATGGTGGTGACTGAATTTGGAGTCTGGAGTATTTTTTCAGCTGAATTTTCAGCAAGCCTACCTGGATGATGCTCGTGTACCAGAACTGAATCATATATCAGCCCAAATATTCACCAAACACCATGTGTTTGCAGCACCACAGAGATGTGTTTATGGTGTCAGAGGGTGTGTGTGTGTGTGTGTGTGTGTGTGTGTGTGTGTGTGTGTGTGTGTGTGTGTGTGTGTGTGTGTGTGTGTGTGTGTGTGTGTGTGTGTGTGTGTGTGTCCTCAGCTGCACAACTCGTCAAGCCTGTAATTAGGTAAAGGTGAGAGGTGAGATCAGAGACCACTAACAAGACCTGTGTTCTCTTGTCACTCGTCCATAATGAGGACAAGCACTTTCACTGCAGTCTTTTTCTCAGCCTGTAAACATTACTGCATCCATTCCTCTCCTGGCCACTGTCTCACACCAAGATGATGACGCACCAATCCCGTCAGTCCTAAAAGCAAACATCTTTCAAAAGTGACACTGGCAGAGGAATTTCTGTGATTGATCGGTTGGTCGCCCACGTTTCTCATGGTCATTAGGGAAGTGGTTGGTAGTTAGGAGAGTAACCAGTGGTTATTGGCAATTCCAGGTGTCAGTGGGACAACAGAACCACTCATTTGGTTTGTGGGGCACCTGGCCCAGACAGGACAGGACAGAAGGATGACAGCTGGAGGGAAAAGAGGGGATGGAAGTCAAAGACAAAGGAAAAAACGCTTAAAAACAAAAGTTTCTCAAAACATGAAATTGAGAACAGAAGAAAAATGTGGTAAACTAGGAAAGAATTTAACATTTTAGTCCTGCCTTGAGCTCAATAACTGATTGTGATAATGTTTTTTGCGGTCTTTGCGTGTTCATGTGCAAAAGGAATTGCTGACAATAGAAACACATTTGAGCACATATGGCTGATTCAGGGGTAATCAGTGCCAATGAGATTTTCTCCATTCCATCACAAATTCACACTCAAAACATTTAAACCTGTTCACTGAAAGTTATTTTCACTTGATTTTGAAACAGAGGGTGGTCCTCCCTCTACCCCAAACCCCCAAGCTTTGGTTTGACTTTCAAAATGATAGTAATCATTCCACTCACACAATCGTTCCATTCCCCATATGACTGGTGTCAGACCTTGGTCCGCATTGCTCACTCGTTTCCAGTGAAGGTTGGACCCCGCCAGGGCTGCCCTTTGCCACCAATTCTATTCATAACCTAACAAAATTTCTAGGCGCAGCCATGGTGTTGAGGGGGGTCCGGTTTGGCGACCTCAGGATCAAGTCTGCTCTTTGCAGATGATGTGGTGCTGTTGGCCTCATCAGCCCGTGACCCCTGACCTCCGTTGGATCGGTTCACAGCCGAGTGTTAAACGGCTGGGATGATCACCTCCAAGTCTGAGGCCATGGTTCTCAGCCGGAAAAAGGTGGAGTGCCTTCTCCAGGTCGGGGGGGAAGTTTCCTCGGGTTCGGTGCAGAGCCGCTGCTCCTCCGCGTTGAGAAGAGCCAGATGAGGTGGCTCCGGCACCTGGTGAGGTGTTCAGGGCACGTCCCTCCGGTAGGAGGCCCCCGGGAAGACCCAAGACACGCTGGTGAGACTATGTCTCTCGGCTTGCCTGGGAACGCCTCGGGATCTCCCCTGGAAGAGCTGGACGAAGTAGCTGGAGGAGGGACGTCTGGGCCTCCCTGCTTAGGCTGCTGCCCCAGTGACCTGACCCCAGATAAGCAGTAGAGGATGGATGGATGGATGGATGGATGGATGGATGGATGGATGGATGGATGGATGGATGGATGGATGGATGGATGGATGGATGGATGGATGGATGGATGGGAGGTTATCTAGGTGACTATCCAGTAGACCGGTCATGAAAATTAAATTTCACTGGCTAACCCGTATTTTCAGAATGCTGACACAGTGCTCACTGCAAAGCACAGCCGCATCTTACACGTGCACCGTTCAACAGTCAGGACGAGAGAGAGAGAATGTGAAAAGCCCTAAATGGATTTAACACATTTTTTCTATTATCCTCAATCCACCTCATTCTTACTGTGGTATTTTTAATTTAAAATGTTCATCTCTTGTTCTTTCCCGGATCCGTGGAAGGAAAAAAGGAATGACTCTGTCGACGGCAGAAAACTAAAGTGAAAGCAAAAAGAGATCAGGAGTGACGTGCGTCCAACGCCTGGCATTCGCATGGGATGATGACCACAATAGCGCCACAAGCATACCACAGCTGCACCGGAGGTGAAAAACGGCTGCGAGCTCCGCTGGAAGAGGCCTTGAGTCAGCCTTTTCTGGGAGACGTTCCGCCATATCCCCACTCCAGCCTCTTTTCCCTCCCACCAGCCGAGCCAACCCTGCGAAGGCAACACTCCCCCCATTAACACACGTGCGTGTGTGCGTGTGCGCGCGTGTGACTGTCCTCTTCCCGCAGTCTCTCGATGGCTTGGATGTGGAGGCAGCTCAGCTCCCTGCGACAGGGCCCAGCTCTGTTTCTCTTACACTTTATCCTCTACCTGCCCTCAGGTGCCCAACTTGGGGATAAAAAGGCCGACGTACCCACTCCTGAGGTAGGACAGCCAGTTTTAACAGCCAGTTTAACATTTTTCTTAGCTCTTGATGAACAACTTTGCAAGAGTTGTGTTAATATTGAAGTCTGTTTTGAATGAAATTGTGCGTTTCATTCTGTTGGACCAAAATTTAGCTTTCGGCCTGATAAACCACTGGTTTGTTTTAGACTAACAAATCATGACCTCTGGATCAAAGAGGAAGCATGGGGGGGATTAATAATGGAACCAAATTTGAACAGATGTGGAAGTTAGCAGAGGAAAAAAAACTGGTGTTTTATGTGTAAAAAAAAAATAGAGAGAGACAAAAAAAAAGAGAAGAGATCTAGTGGAATTTGTGATTGCACCATTGAAACATCTCTGCTGTGGCACAGACAGCGACATGTAGGTTTGCAGATGTGTGCTCATTCCTGGGCTTTGTGTGTATATTAACGTGTGGAAATACACTGTACGTGTTGGCAGCAGTTTCAGGTGGTAAGGGGGAATTTCACCCGGCTTTTCCTACGCACTGGATACCATAAGATTTCCGAGATCCCTGCCGGAGCCCACAACATCAGCATACAGGAGACAAAAAAGAGCCGCAACTACCTGGGTACACACACACACACACACGTGCGCACAATGACACACGCACAAAGAGAATAATCATTTCAGAATCCCAAACGTTTGCCTCCAGCTCTGCTGACCAAAGCTGGGACATCCATCATCAATGGAAACTGGGTGATTGACAGGCCAGGAATGTTCACAGCTGTGGGAACCCAGCTGATGTATCTACGACCTAATGAAATCCGCTCTCGTAGTGGAGAGTCCATCACTGCCCCTGGGCCGCTGACTGAAGAGCTGCATCTCTACGTGAGGAAACAAGGTTCTCCCGCTGTCTTGAACTGCGTCTTCAACCCCTGTCCCTCTGTCTTCATAGTTGATCTATCAGCAGCCAGGGGTCAGTGTTTACTATGAATACATCACGCCTGTGCAGAATCCACACTCCAGCCCTGAGCCAGCTATTCCATCCGATGTGCCATCACTGAGTAAGTGCTCCCACCATCATGCATAATTGCATACTTTTGAAAACTCGCCATGCCGTTATCTCACTCTAATTATTCGCCTTTGCGTCAACATATAACAGAAGTGTTTGTACTCGCCTGGACAGGACAGTGTACTGATCAATAGGTTTACTCCTTGAGCAAAAAAATACTTCACACTTACCCAAACATAACACATTTTAATTTATGTTGTTGCTGGTAGTAATTATTTTACTACCTAAAGCTTCTAATCCACAATTCTGTTTAAATACTGCGCAAACCCAGAGTTGTTTTGATTGAACTCCTAATTGATAATCCTGAGTGGAATATGATCAGAGTTATCTCCAAAATCCCTGATTTTAGTCTTAATAGAACAATAGAAATACCCCAAACATTATAACAGCACCTTAATAAAACAACATTTTACATATTCAATTCAATGCTTAATTCCCATGACGTTAGGGCAAAAATTAAACTGAATTAATTCAATTTTGGTCTATTATGAATTTTATTTGAACCAGTTTGGGCTGGGTATGAAAAGGGTTTTTAATGGAATCTGTGGAATGTTTCACTGAGTTATTGGTAACAGGCGGTGGTGTTGTGAGTGAGTGTGACACAGGGCATCAGTCCTTCGCAGGCAGGATTGGAAATGTACAAAAACAGTCCAATGGTTCAGAAGTGATATTTATCAGTAAGCGTATACACGGGCATTTCATATTTTAGGAAATAATAGCTTTTGAAAAAATTTCAGCACGTAAAAGGAAAAAAACAAGCTGAAGATCTTGGAAAATGATTATCAGTAGGCATCTTGTGCAACATCATCTGTAGATTCAACTCACAGGCCTCACTTCTGCGACTGCACCATGAGAATCAGAAATGCAGCGGATTATGGAACTAAGGGAGTTCAACTGTGCTGCTGTTGAACTGTTGCTGTTGTCCTTAGAGCCGCAGAGGAAAAGGATTCCTCCATGTTGGGATTGAACGGTATACAATATTAACCCGCACCGGCTCAATATGTTCAGTCACTTTTCCAAAAAAAGAAAAAAGTCTAGAATTCTTTGACAGAAAAGAAAATATAAATATTAGAATATTAGTCAGTGCACGGTCTACAACAGTCTGGGCTTCGAATGTTTATAAAGTCTAAAAAAAAAATTGGTCAATTTATGCAATCAGTCTTTCCACTGAATTCATTACTCTTCTTCTTCATCAGACTTTAACCAACAAATTATTATTATTATTTTTTTTTAAAGCTACAATTATGAACTCATTCCACTCAGGTGTAGAGATCCACCATGGTAACAACAATGACATCATCAAAGAAAAAAGCCCTACCCAGGGTCCATCTAACAGTCACCCCAGCTACACCTGGACCAAGAGCAGGCACACGGAGTGCAGCGCCACCTGCGGCACCGGTGAGAACTGCGCTACAACAGCTGCTGATGCTCAATTCAACCCACTAGGTGGCGCCTTTTCCCCTATTTTAGCATACGTGCGCTCCTTCAAGGAGTATTAGGAGGAACTTTGGAATTGTGTGTGTGTGTGTGTGTGTGTGTGTGTGTGTGTGTGTGTGTGTGTGTGTGTGTGTGTGTGTGTGTGTGTGTGTGTGTGTGTGCACTTGCCAGGCTGGCGTAACATCCTCTGGGAGTGTGTTGAGAAGGATTCCCAGGCAACTGTTCCAGCTGATCTCTGTGACCCTTCACTTAAACCAACAAATGTGGAGGATTGCAACATCCGGCCATGCCCTGCCTAGTGAGTAACATTTGATTCTAGCAGACATGACCTTCAGCCTGTTGTTTATTCTTTGTGATTGGATGAAAGTTGGGACCTAGGGGAGTGGTCAGAGTGCAGCAGGAGGTGTGGACCTGGCACTCAGCACCGCCAGGTCATCTGCCGCCAGGTCACTCACGTTAACACCAACGGGACAGAGATCTCCGTCACCGTGGCACCAGAGCTGTGTGGGTTGTTTGACAGGCCTGTGACCAGATCAACGTGTCAGCTGAAGATTTGCAGCCAGTGGGAGGTTCAATCGGAGTGGAGCCTCGTGAGCGAACACACTTCCTTCCAGCTGAAGAATTTCTGAGTGCTACAATCATCCATTTCTGCCAAATTCTCAGGAAAAGAAAATAAACCAAACATCGCCCACCTCTGCCCCACAGTGTTCGGTACCATGTGGCATTGGCCAACAACAAAGGGAGGTGGTGTGTGTGAGCAACCAGGGTGATGTGGAGAACGATGAAGAATGCAACGTAAACCTGAAGCCGGAGTCACTGCAGAACTGCGATATGGGAGCATGTGCACGGAGCTGGTTCACCTCCCCCTGGAGCCAACGGGTAACACACAAGTGTGTGGTTTACATGTGCACGATATGGAGTTTGAAAGGATAATAATGTCTGAAGATTCAGCTGTTACTGACAACATGCAACCACTTCACACCTGTGAACACGAAAGGTCAACATACAAAGATGCTAATCTGCTAACGTGTGCTGTTTACATTCACGTCATAGTCATTTGTTGTGTGTCTATCTAAAGTATATGCTGTAATTACTCATCAATAACCATGTCACTTACTATTATTTTGTTTTAAGGTTGCTTTTTTTTTGGTGTTTGTGTGTGTGTTTGTGTGTGTGTGTGTGTGTGTGTGTGTGTGTGTGTGTGTGTGTGTGTGTGTGTGTGTGTGTGTGTGTGTGTATGTGGGCGCACAACGCCTTTGACGACCATCAGTGCTCTGCTGAGTGTGGCCAAGGCAATCGAACTCGGGCAGCAATATGCCTGACAAGTCACGTGACTGATCTCCCACTGGACAGCTGTGAAGGAGACCGCCCAGCA
Source organism: Arothron firmamentum (assembly GCA_016586285.1). Lineage (NCBI taxonomy): Eukaryota > Metazoa > Chordata > Actinopteri > Tetraodontiformes > Tetraodontidae > Arothron > Arothron firmamentum. The sequence goes on along the minus strand of BJFM01003137.1, from coordinate 105,010 downwards.
GAAGTGACCCCGTGTGACTTGGGCCCCTGCCGGAACCGTCTGGAGTGGTACACTGGCCCGTGGGGACAGGTAACATTCCCGTCCAAGGCCTTTTGAAGATCTCCACCTGCACACAGCATGTGCTGGTGTGTTTCTGTGTGCAGTGTTCTGCAGAGTGCGGGAACGGCACGCAGACCCGGAGCGTGGCTTGCATTTCCAATAGCAACGGTCGCATGGAGGTTGTGGACGGGTTAAGATGCCCCAGTCATTCTCGGCCAGCCGCAGTGCAGCTGTGCGCGCCGAAACCGTGCGGTGTCCAGTGGTATGTCACAGAGTGGAGTGCAGTAAGTGCCATGGAGTTTGTCATTCCAGCCTGACACCGTTAACCCCTCATTTATATGTCCTTGTAAACGTCGGTCTGGTCTCACCAAACCTCAACCCGACACCTGCTTCAGCTGATTGGACTATCTCCTGACTTTTCTGGGTTTCCACAAAATGATCAGAGCTAAATTCTCACCATTTGCAGCGTACCATGGCTGAAAACTCCAAATGATCAGAATGATTTTGACACCTACTGCTCGATTTTACTCCCCGCCCCCCACCCCCCCGAAATAATCTAAATTAAATCTAAATCTAATCTCCAGATGTGTTGGTGTGATGCTGAGTGGTGAAACCTGCATCTGCATGACCTGATGCTGTTCATTGATCTATTACAGGTGTTTGAAACTATGGCGCTAACGACGGGCTAATGCTGAGTCCTGTGTCACTCTGCTCTGTCCCGTTAGTGTTCGCGCTCCTGCAACGGTGGCTACCGCATACGTGAGGTGCGTTGCCTGACCGACAGCGCTGCGCCGAGCGACCGTTGCGACCCCGGTTTGACCCCAGAGAGCAAAGAAGAATGCAACAAACAGCCATGTTCAGTTGAGATAAGTAAGTGTGATCATTCCAAGAGGGTGTACAGTAATTATTAAAAGTGTGATTTCATTGTATAAATACACAAAATGTTTGATTTGAATTTCATCCCTGAACATCTGAAATCCATGTTCTACTGCTGGGGCCTGTCTCAGCTGCCTTCAGGCAGGAGGCAGGGTTCACCCTGGACAAGCTGACACAAATGAGCAGATAAAAGCAGACAAGCCTGATATTATATTTTTGCATTTTTGAAAAGAAAAGGTTCCGCCGTGTGATTACTCAGATGTTCACCTGTGAAAATGCTCTCCTCAATTCACTTTATGAAAAGGATGAGACTGCATATTCGCTTTGATATATCATATTATGGAAATGATCTCCACATTTTAATCAGATTACTAAAATTAATCAGATTTTCTACACAAACACTGAAAGCTGTTAGTTAAATGCAGCTCAAGCATGACCTCATTGAATCTCAGCGTTTAATTGCGATCAACCACAGTGCCTGTGAATATTTCCAACCCGAGTCCCGATCCAAGTCTGCTTCACCTCAAATGTCCATGAAGATGTCGCTACTGTCATTTTAAAGTTATTGATGCCATCATTAGTGTTTGAGCCCAATCAAGATCCACTAATCACCATTGGTGGTCATCAAAATCAATCACTTCTTTTTAAAATCTTTATTGTATGCAGTGTGGGGGGGCTGCACTTCACAATCCTCCATGAACTTAATATTGATCGTACTGGATGAGCGACTTTTACCGTTCTCTTTTCTCTCTGTGTTCCCAGACTCGGGATGTCGTGACCAGCATTTTAACTGCCTGGTGGTGGTTCAAGCCCAGCTCTGCATTTACCCCTACTACGCAAACATCTGCTGCGCCTCCTGCTCCCGTGCCCAGAAAACACACCCCAGCTCTGTTCACAAGCACCGCATCAGCAGGTGATGCTGTCACGAATCATCCAATCAGGCCTGCAAGGCGGGAGAAAAGAAACCAAAGCAAGAGAGATCAGCAGATTCTTTTCATTTAAACTTTCACCCCCACTGACAAAACCCACTTCGGAAATAAATGTTTTCCGGCTTTACCTTGGGACTGCTCATTTATTGCTCCTGACGCATGCATATTTATTCTTAATAAAAGGTGCATAGCTTCTGTCTGGCTTCTTGTTTGCTTTGACAGGCACTGTTAAAATGTTACATGAGACATAAAACATTAAACACCAACAGTGACTTTAAGCACCTTCAGTTGTTGTTGGCAGCCATTTCAAAATTTAAAGAACATATTTATATTCTTAGGAACTTCTATCCAGGTGAGGACAGCAATACAGCGCACAGCAGCAAGGCTCTGGGTCTGATCGTGCACCAAAACCAACTACAAACCAAATCAAAACTACAGAAACTACAACAAGCTACAATTGAAGCAACCATTCCATGGTATGGACAGACTCCAGCGCCGGTGGCTCTGATCAGCTATTCCACAGAATCGAAGACATGGCGTACATGTTCATGCTACACGTTTAATTTGTGCACCACTCAATCCTGTCAAGAAGAAATCACATTAGATTTGGACTCTTTCAAGATGATACCCCTTGTTTTAATGAGAGTGGGGCTGACAGCATGTAAAAGACCATTAATTCATTCACAAGAAATTTAAAGTACAGAAAAACAAAAATAATTCAACACCACTGACAGATGAACAATGCTAATGAAATAAAAATAGCATATGGACCGAGGTGCTGTAATAAACACTATTATTTAGTTGCTATACATTAACTTCTCATGATGGTCCAGAGGTGCTCCCGAGGCTGTTTGTTGTTTAAAGATGCAAGGCTGCTGAGGATGTGAGTGGAGGAAATAAAACACTTGTAAGGTGAGCCCGGGCCTTTGGCTTTGAGGGATGCAGGGTCCACATTCACCACCAACATCTGTGTCTAACTAACCTGCTCAGACACCGTTACCCCAAAAACATTCAAGGCTCGTTTTCCATGCGGATAGTATATATATATATATATGTGTGTAGAGATATATATTTTCTAGACAACAAGATGTTTTTAGAATACAAGTGGCAGTCGTTTTTTTTTTTTTTTTTTGTCCTTGGCATTAAGTACCCAACAGTAAGACATGAACTGTTACTGTAGGATCATTAATAATCTCTATGAAAATAAGAGTTAGCTTACCCTAACTGTCCCATTTTTTTTTTTTTTTTTTTTTTTTTTACAAGTCAGTTCTGAAAATACAATTGCAAGTGACATTTTCCATCAAAGTTCCACTGACAACAAAAAAAATATATTTCACTCCCCGTCTGATTTGTTCAGCTTATCAAATGCAACAACTGGTTTGTTTTCTTTTGTAGCATCGTACCAACATTCACTGGTTTCAATATTGCAGAAATTTTACAAATACATAAATATAGTAGGTTACAATACAGTAAAAAAAAAAAAAAGGCAAAATAAAATAGATATATTTTTTTCCTTAAATGATACTTTGCCAGAGGCAAACCCAGAAACAGATCTTTGACACTAGGCAAAAACACTAGAATTACCCCCTGAGCTTAAATGATAAATGAACAGCCATGTCTCAAAGCAGAGCATCGTCCCAGATATTTCACTACTGTTGCGTTATTCACAGGTAGCCTGCCATGTTCTGGACTACAGGCAAACGTTGGCGTCCTGTCTAACACGGGCAGTGTGGACTAGTCTGGATGTTGCTCAACACAAGTGAGACATGACGCTAAGAAAAAGTCTGAAGGCACAATTATCTGAAGCAAAACATGCCTCTTGAATCAACCCCAGTTAAGTGTGGGCGTCAATGTGGTATCACAGGATTAAGATTCAGAAGAAAAGAATGAAAGGAAAAAGAGAAGTTTAGTTCTTGGTACAAGGATGAGGCAGTGACAGGTTAAGGCCCGATTATTGAACACTCTGTCAGCATGTCAGACCAAACTCATTTGCAACATATTGGTTTGTAACACCACAAAAACCTCTTGTATATTTCTTCTCAAGGTTAAGTGAATTATATTTTTTTGCACATCTTTCAGAGGTTGTTATTATGCAAAGCAATGTATAAATGCATAAGACTAGAAATGGGCTTCAGCCTATTATAGATTACCAAAGTGTTCTTCTCAGGGAGTGCTTTAAGTGGGGAATTCCAAAAAAAAGCCTGTACTTCCCTTATTCTCCTTTTGGCAGGTGAATTGGACATTGGTTTTGACGTCTTATAATATATTAGATTCTAACTTTCTGTATTTATACTTGGAAAATAATACTGATTTACACAACATCTATTTATTTACTGATCTTCTTAAGTGCATCATTCCAGCTAAGAAGCTACGCATCCTATAAATGGCCAGTTTTCCCCTGGAACAAAACACAAGCTTCCATTTACAAACCAGTACCAAAATAACTGGGTTAGATGCACGTTTACACTAATGACACCAACAACTGCGGACCTGACTCGACACCGTCACTGTACAGCCATCAGGCCCTCGCTGAAGCTCAACTCATCAGCACGATCCAGACAGGGACGGGCAACACTGGAGGGATCAACCACTAATCACTGAGCAGTGGAGACTCACCGTAAGGCCAAAAATACACAAAGTTAGTGCACTTTCTGAAATGGACATATGAATGTGTAAAAGTCCACATGAGGACATCTGAAGATGCACCTGGGCCCATGGATTTCTCTTCTATTCCTAGCCATACCTCCTTCTATGGACAGATGACACTAACTCCTATAACTCTTAATTTGGCCAAAGTTGATTTTCTCTCTTCATGTGGCATCTACTGCACGTCTGTCTGCATCCAGGGAGAGGGATCCCTCACCTGCGACCTCTCCCTCAGGTTTCTTCTTGTGTCCCTGTGCAGATTGCAAAGCCCTCGTGGGAGCGTGCACCTGAGCTACGCATTAACGGATCAATTCTTGGGCTGCAACTGTTCAGCATCAATGCATTCAACAGCACTGTGACATGCAAGTTAAAACCAATATGGACGGTGTCATTTTCAATCTCAAGGAGAAACTCATTCTGGAGAGGAAAGTAGAGGGTACCCGCCTACTTAAAGCACTACCTCCAGTCATCTGCGGGGGCCACATTGGCTTTGAGAAGTTAGTCTTCATAGGAAGTGTGTGTGAAAAACGCACCACTGATACACATAAAAAAATCTGAAGGAAATGGAAAACGGACTAGATGGCTCATATGTACGTATATATGTCTACACATATATATGCTCGTATGTGTGTGTCAAAAAGTTTTCAAGTTTCAGACTACCCGTCACATTTGATCTGCGGTTACAGACTCGCTCAGGGTTCGAAACAGAACAAGGGAAAAACCAAAAGAATCAAAGATTTGGAGGGCTCCAAGGGGTAAAGTTCAAGTTTGTTATTCCTCATGTGCAAGTCTATATAAAACTGCTACAACTCGTACGACTCTCTTGTCAACAAGACAGGTTCAGGGCTGGCCGTGTCCCCCTGCAGTTTAGTAAATAAAGAGGGGCTCATACATTGGCAGGAGAGTTTGTTCAATCAGTGGCGTAATGCTTTTTATTCTGCACTCTGCTTTTGTTTCATCCAGCTTGTGACCTCGCTTCATGTGGAGGAAGAACAACCAAGTCGGAGCCTGGAATCAGCACATTAGGAGCAATAACAACACCTCCATCCTTCCTTTGTCTTTTTTTTCTCTTATGGCAGAAGATTCCACATGCTCTTCGAAAGTGAAGTGCCAATCCCCCCCCACCCACCCGCCCCCCGCTCCCCCTTCAGTTCCTTCGACTTCTGGTTAGATGGGCTTTACCGTTCACGTGCCTTCCTCTTTTCCACCAGGTGTCTCTCACTCGCTGTCGGTCTCGATGTCCGAGTCAGACCATTGCACTGGGCTCAGTTTACCATTACGCTGCGCATACTCGATGACCGCTGTGTAGCAGAAGTAGTACTGGTCCCAAGTCTGAATGCTGAAAGCCCTCTGCGTACGCATCCGCCGCACTGTCTCTCTGATGTCCACCGTACCGATGTCCTCCAGCCGGGACAGGCAGATGTCCAGTGTACAGAAAGTTCCTTGTGAACAGGCAAAAAGAAACAACGCAGAAGTTGGAAAAATTACTTTCGTAGGCATTAACACCTTTATGAGCATACAAATAATAAAAAGCTGTTTAACATTAAATTATATTTCAACCGTATGTATAAAATAAGAAAAAAAAAAGTAATACAGTATCATAGCCTGATAAACCACTTAGCTATGGAAACTCTGAGTGAATCCTAGCCCTCTTGCTCATGTCATGTTTAGAGCATATTAAGAGAAGCTTGCCTGCTGAGGAACACTCTTACCCATGAAGCACTGGGATGGGGTCATGCTTTAGGGGCTCTATTTGCAAGATGAACTGCTGCGTTTTTCAACACAACTGGAATCTTCAACAAGTAAAATTTACGGACAAAATGTCATCCATGGAGTTAAAGAATGGTCCCAAGTGTGTGTTCTTCAAAAATAAAATGGATTGAAGCATCCTTCCAAGATAAAGAGGCAAAGACCTGACCTGACCCAAAGGAATACATGCAGGCCAAACTGAGAAGGCACGTTCAAGTAGGGAGGCTAACAAAGCTGGCTGTGTTGAAGCAGGACAAGCTGACCAGATTTCCAGAAAGCTGGAAGAAGCTTGTGGGAAGCCGTTTAACTAAAAAAAAACTGTTTAACCAAAGTTAGACTATAATTTCATAGCTTTGCCTAACATATCAAAATTGGTGGACACCCACTTCCACTGTCAAAAGCATATTTTATGTTTGTAAATACGTCTAAACATGTCAAAACTGCTTGCGGGATTACCTGTGCGGCCAATACCAGCACTACAGTGCACAACCACAGGAGGCCCCCCTGGTGGTCCCGTCCAACTAGAACCGAGGCTTTGGACGGCAGTCTCCCTCCTCTGAAGAACATGCTCGCGGAAGTCCAACATGGCTGAAGCACTTTTGGGGACCCCAAAGTCCGGCCAGCTGAGATAGAGGTAGTGGAACACTTCCCGTCTTTCACCAGACTGAGAACAAAGATAATGATACCAGGCGTCTTTTATTAGACTCTCAAAGCAACTTCGAAGCCACCCAGGAACCGCTGATGTGTCTTACCTGTGTATTGTAAAGCTCAAGATGGGAAAGTTTGAAGTCCTGAAAGACTTGGATGTGCGCGTTACGAATCATGAAATAGCCATGCTGCTCAGTCCTGCCCTCTTCCAGTGGCCAGTACTGACCACATTTGACACGTCCCCGTTCCACCACCCTAACACACAAAATCGCACTGTATTTTACTCAAAGATAACGCATCACATACATTACACAAGTGGCAGTGCCAGAATCAGCCATAAATGAAACATTCGATAAAAAGAGGTTAATGTATAGATTTCCGATGTTTCTTTATATTATTACTGACAGGCCACCAAAACGAAATAGAAATCTTAGTCTTATTGATTGTGGTGCTCTTTTCCAGGAGGCCTTACCTGGTGGTCATGACAATAATAAGTACCATCTGTTCCCACACCATGCGCCAGAAGTCAGCAAAGGTTTTTGGTAAAGGACCTGAGTGGCAAAAACGTATCAAGCCACGTTATAGCACCACCTTCTGTAAAGCATGAAGAACAATACAATCCAGTCCGTAAATTACTGTCTGGCTGCTCACCCTGAGTTGCAATGTAGGCGTTACCCCTTTTGTACCCGTCCATGAAGCTGCCATTGATGTAATCTGATGTCTGTAAACACACACACAGACACACACACAAGACGGTGAAGGCTTGAGGCTTTCTCCTAGAATTGATCCTCTGAAACTGCTTCACAGCAAAGATGAAGCAGTTTACAGCAGGTTTACGTCTTTGCAGGCTTTTCTAGTCTTTTTTGCAATTATAAACCATCATTATCGGTATTTATTCTAATCGAACATGCATGATGTCCAAATAGGAACACAAACATGGACATGACTGGAAATGACTGGAAATAATTACCTCATCATCACCCTCGAGCTTGCAGAGTTGCACTCGGGAATGATCCAGGCAGAGAACATCACTGTACCTGTTCTTGATCTGATTGGACAGCTTTCTGTAAAGGCAGAATGGACCGTTAGACACGTCTGCATTTTGTACGATTTCTCTCAACAAAGTAACCAGCAACGCACAGAAGATCAAAGAACCAGTGGATAATATTCTTTCAGTCTACTCAGTTCTTACTTGGAGTAGTCAAAGGTTCCTGCTGGTGGCTCTTTACGGATATCCTCGTACTCCTGATAGATCCCCTTCTTCTTCTTCCTCTTCACATAGTCCACCAGCTCCCGCACTGTCATACCTCCCTGCTCTGGCATGTGAACAGACACTTCCATGTAGCGTTCCTCATCATCTGGGCCCCAGGAGGAAGACAGCGGTGAGGACTGGGAGTACGGTTGGTGAGGGGGGCGAGGCAAAGATTTCTGGGGTAGTGGAGGCACCGCGCCCTCCTCTGTAACGTCTTCATTTTGGGACCTAGTAGGACAGTCTCTTGCCTTCCCATCCACTACATCTTCGGCACCTTTCTGGGAAAGAGGCGTGTCCGGAGGCGTGTCGGACTGGGGAGGGGCTTGGTGACCGCGGCCGTTCACATTAGCATTAGGATTTGAGTCACTGACACCGGGATCGCCCCCACTCACCGCGGAGCCGTTGCAGTGCTGATGGTTTCCCTGTAATCTGTTTGAGGCAGATGGCTGGTACTGACCCGAAACTTGAGTCTTACCGTCTATAACCCCGCAGTGGTTGTGTGGGTTAGCATTCTTATCATCGTAGCAGTTTGAGTGAGCCACTGGTAACTCAGAGCCAGCACTTGGGTTGCTGCAGTCTAAGCTGTAGGAGCGCAGCAGGCTTCCCACACAGTCATGTGTGTCAGTCTGTACAGTGTTGTTACGTATGTTAACACAGGACTGGATCCAGGCCACATGGCTATACTGGGACGTCCCACCCAAGTGTTCGGGGAGGGACGTGACTGGGATATGACTGGTCAATTCATGACCTTTCAATGTGCACACCTGGGAATATGAGTAGAAAGGGGAAAAAAAAGAATAGAACTGATCAAGTGCAACAGATTTAGATGTATCTTACACCATGAGTATTTCAAGTGAAAATCCTCTGCCTACCCTTTCTCTCAACTTCTCGCGCACAAATAGCCGCAAGACAGCGAAAGGTGCTCGGAACCAAAGCGGTGACGACACAATGAAGACGCATTTTAGACGAGCTGGAAAAGCTCCCTGGGCAAAAACAAATAGCAGTGAAAAAAAACAGTCTGTCAAAGAACCCAAATCTAAAGGAACAAAAAAGATTATGGTATTCACCTTGAGCAGATCTAGTATCTTGACACAGAGATCATAGTCAAAATTGCCATAGCTGGAGTTGGTCATGTCGTAGATAAATATAAGTCCTTCTCTTTGAGTCTGTGCACTGCAGGGTAATGAACAAGCTTTTTGAAAATTTATAATTAAAAAAAAAAAAAAAAGACGGTAATTTTTTTCAGAGAGGAAAAGATCAGAGATAAGATAATTATCACTCTTGGGTAGGGATCTGAACACTTAAAGGACTATTGTGTTGAGTAAGGACTGGAGTGGGCTGGCTCATCTGATTACACACTAAGAAATCCAATAGGTTTTTAAGGTATTCACTCACAACGCAGGTTGGGCAATAGTTTTTTAGTCAAGGTAAGGCCCCTTGGCTTAGACCTGTGTGAGACCAAGCGCCAAACTCTGTCTGATCTCTTTTTGATCGTCATAGTTACCTCCGCTGAGTAGGTTATGTGACAGCTGGCATTTATCTGTCTGTCTAAATCTATCCAAAATAAATCAGAAAGATACAATCAGATTTTAATGACATTTACAGTAAAGGTTGACAATGGGCCAAGGAAGAGATGATTACATTTTGGTGATGTTCCAGAGTCTGGAGGACTTTAACCTTCTGAAGATCATAGATCAGGATTGAAGGTCAAGGGGCTTTGATCATAAATGGCTTTGCTCATAAAGAAGCCTATTATGTTATGTAACCTTGCAAAACATAATATCTAGATACAGAACTTTTTTGAAGGATGCTTTATCATTGGTTGGCAGAGGTCTGAGTACTTTTCTAGTTATTGTTTGGTCTTACTTCTGCACAAGATCTGTTTGGGGTGTTGGCTTTTATACCATCACAAAAAGGTCTCACAATAAAGACAACCCCTATCTAACTTTATAAATATACATTTTCGCTTATGATGAAATGTTAGGTGGTCACCTCTCAATGGCTTTGTCCAGCTGATAGATGATAGCTTGCAGCACAGCTTTGTGGGTCGTGATGTCTGGTCGATGAAGACGGGCAGTGAAGAGTGCTAGAGCTGCACCCTTGGCATCTCGACCAGGCTGTAGAGAACATTTAAGAGGCTTAGCATTTACAAATTGTGCTCCAAAAATGTATTCATTTTTACACTCACCAGAACTGTGAATTTGCCACTCAACAGCTCAGAGCGTAGAGGCTCCTCATCAGGGTTGATGTTGATGATACCCTCTTTGATTCTTGTGTTCTATTTTTAATATGTGATGACAGAAACAAATCTTATAAAAGTATTCAAAGTTTAGAAAAGACTTTTATTGTGAAAAGAAGACTACAAGGACAGTTGTCATCAGTACCACTACACCACACAAGTCAGACTGGTAAAGAAAACTGTTTAGTTAATTTGATAATGTTTTTATGTCTACGAAACAGAAAGTGAATCCATCTTCAGGTGTGTTTTTAATAAAACAACGCCGTACCTTGTAAGCTTGGAAGAGGTCGATGGCTCTTTTAACGTCAAACTTGCGGGCCATAAGAAACTTGACCGCTGTAGGTTGGGACACCAGCCCTGCGCTGTGAGGCTGCTCCCTACTACGCACCACATCTAGGAACTCCTTTACAGCCTGAACAAACATAAATCATGACATCGAAAGCAAAAGATTTAGCATAGATGTGACTTTTTTTAACGAAAGGAAAAGAAGAGATGAAATGTGTTAAAAACCTATCAAAAACCTTTAAATGCGACTTAAAAAATCACAAGGAAAATGTAGAATTAATTTAAACCAGCATGATTTGAACTTGGGTTAAAACCGTCAACAATGGGTTACAGGTGGAAACAAGCAGCGTCCCTAAAGGTGCAGTGAATGAGTGTACTTTGGTGCCAGAAGACACAATGCAGCTTGTTTTCACCCAAGGAAGCTGCATCTAACTAACAAATATGTAACGAGGACAAGAAGAGACAAGGTGGGCGTCATGAGATTAACTCATTCTTTTTACTTTACTTAAAGTGAATTATGTACTGCAGAGGAAATAGGAAGAAGTATAAATCACCCAAAAAGAAAATCCAGTCATGATCATCACAATGACAATGTATCAAGAGTGAGATTTTTTATAATAACTATGTAAATGTAATGACTAATATGGATTAAGGCAGCAGATATGTTGTTCTGGTATTTCCAACATTAAATTACCTGAACTATCAAATCATCTAATCAAATCACATATTTCAAATTTAATTTATAGGGTAATTAGAACTGTCCTAATCTTGTATGGTATTCAACAAAAAAAAAACTTATATATTAAGTGCATTGTAAAATTACTATATCTACTTATATCTAAGCGCAATATAAACGTTGCTTTACCTTGAAAACGCTGCGTTATAAATAATAATGAGCTAATTTAATATAGCTCTCACAAAAGTTCGATTGTGAAAGTGGAACAATACACTGCATGGATTAGTTTCTGCCGAATTTGAGTCACTATATTCAGGAATGGCAGCATTATGCAAGTCAACTTTTGGAAATACAAGAGCGTCATAATATTGCCACTAAGTCAACATCAGCACCAAGGCTCATTGCCTTCAAAACTGAAGAATCCAAAGTGAGCAAATCAATAATCCGGTCGGATTACCGGTTTCCTAAATTGGTTACGTTTGGGCTGACTTTTTGGCGAGGAAAAAGCCCACCGAGCAGCATACTATACGGCTCAGCTGAAGATCTGTTAACCTTGAGACCTAGGTGACGATCAGTTAAAACCGCTCTTATAAGTTTGCCATGCATGGAGCAACTTTATATGCATCGCATCGAATGTTGACTATTCACAGCAGGCCCCACCCCTTTACTAGAAAGTTGAGGCAACAACAATGCTGAGAACCGGGCATGATTTCTGTGAATTCTCGACTGTAATAACGTTAAGCAGGACACTGCTCTCTGTTCACCTCGTAGCAAAGGCTTGCCTTCTACGTATAGCACCGTGAACCATGTCTGTGTTTTTGTCATAGTACACAATGACATTGAACATTTCAAGCAATCTGTGTTTTGTCACTTCTAACCCTTTATTTTGATGCATCATGATTCCTAATGTCAAGCAAGATAGTTGTCGAAGAACCGCTTTGCAAATCAACAATAGCTATTAGCATTAGCTTGCGGCTAGGTTACATGTGGCAGCCCAATGGTTAACGAAAGCATTAAAGACACCGATTACTAGACGTATATTGGTGAATCACAAGTTCAGAGAGACTTTTGGCTGACATGAGCCATACAAATGTATATATTTGGTGATTACGGTGTTATGACGTGTGTATTTGACGTTCACAGCCGGTAAAGGGATCCCTAATACTTGCGAACGCCTTCGTGCTAATATCCATGCTAAATGCTGTCAGTCACACCAGAGTCAGTAGGTTCGGGAGGGTGAGAAAGGGCCAGAGCTGTTTACTAAACATCTCTTACAGGAACATCCATATTTACAAAAAAAATACGGAAAAAACGTGGTGGTCAATGAAAAAAGTAGGGACTGACACATACGCTGTTTACATGATCGGGACAAGACTGATTAAAAAAAAACAAAAAACGTGAAGAGCCTCTTACCAGCTGCTCCTGAGTTGTCAGGGCTTCCGCCATCTTGAAGCCTCCGCAACGTCGCAACGGGCGCGCGAACCAGCCGCTCGCTCACTTACCGAGGCCACGCCCATGTGAATTCGCCTCGCTACTTAGTAAATAATTATTTCTGAATACAGTATCTACTTTAATCATTTTGTGATACATGTGGATGTTAGGCTGTGCTCATTTGGACGTACTGTATGTACACACAGATGATTCTGTAAATGATTGACCCTTTCCTTGACTGGACTCCAAAAGGAGGGGGTGTGTGATTGGTTGTATAATGTATCCTGGGGGTGGATTTCTCCACCAGGGGCTATTTAAGAGATGCTGAGGCTCTTCTCAGTCAGTCACGATGGCGCCTCCAGGGAGTCAGATGTGGGCCTGGTCGCTCTGTGTCTTTCTGAGCTATACTTTCTTCGACCATGTGGCTGCAGCTCCGTAAGTCAACCCGCCTAGAATGAATTGCACAGGTGATCTGGAAGTGTGAGGAAACCCTGAGCCTTCTTCCACCTACAGGCAGTACATGGTGGCCATTCCTGCAATCCTGGGAGCTGCAGAAAAGTCCAGAGTCTGTGCCAGCTTCCTGGAGCCCAATGAAACCATGACCATGACTGTCTCCTTGAAATCCAAAGAGCTCAACACCAACCTGATGCAGACGGTGTCCAATCAAGGGTTCCACGAGTGCCGTGTTTTCGTGGTCAGATGCAGAGTCGAGCTTCTGCACGTTTGCCAGAATTCCACCGGAATGTGTGTAAAAACCACTGTGTGTCACAGGTTCCTTCCATCGAGAAAGACCAGGTGATGGAGGTGGAGGTGGAAGTGCGCGGCGACACCTTTTACTCTAAAGAAGCTCGGAAAGTAATGATCAGAAACTTTAAGCCGCAGTCATTCATCCAGACTGAAAAAACCAATCTACCTGCCTGGACAAACAGGTAATCTTTAGATCAGGGATGTCAAACTGATTCCAGAAAGGGCCGTGTGGCTGCAGGTTTTTGTTCCAACCAATCAAGCACACACAGTTTGACAACTCGGCTGTCTGAAGACTTGGATCAGTTGATTAAATGATTTCAGTCTGGTGTGCTGTTGCTTTAGATGATCGTCACAGGCCGTCGCCGGGCAGCTTATTGTCATTTCTGCATGTTAATCTTTCCCAGTGCACTTCAGAGTCGTTTCGCTGGACTCAGAGTTGAGGCCCTTTGCTCTGAAGGTGAGTCTTCCAACCACTTTGCAAATAATCCAAGAGTTTTATTTGTAATTGCACAAAGTTATTGTGAAATACTGCAGTTATGTGTTGCAGAATCGGTAACATAGCACATATCCCAAATGCGGGATTGCTATTGTCATCATTAAATACTAATTATTGCTTCAATAGCTTTTTCTGTTTTTTTTTTTTGTTTGTTTTTTTGCCTCAATTAGTCAATGTCCCTTCTACATTATTTCACGCTGCTGTAACAGTGACATTTCCCCCACCGTGGGGTCCATAAAGGACCTCTTATTTCATTTCTTACCTCTACTTTTTTTCAGTACAGCATCATTGAACTTAAGGTAAGCCCACATGTTCTGAGAATATATCAGCAACCTGACCAACCTTTATTTTGCTGATGGCTTGTTATTTATAGATTTATTTGCTCCTCTCACAGAACAACAACAATATCAGGATCGCACAGTGGCTGAACCAAACAACTGAGAAAAAAATCCTGCAGCTTTCCCACAAACTGAACTCGGAAGCCCCTGAAGGATCGTGGCGGAGGTTAATGGAAACCATGTGCAGCACTGGTTCAAAGTAGAGAAATACGGTCGGTTTGACTTGGCATCATCGAGCAGGATGAGTTCCAAGTGGAAGTTTGTGCAAAGTGAGTAAGACTCATCGACGTCCTTCAGGTCGTTCAGCTGATTTTAAACTCTGACCCTCCTCCGAAGTTACACGTACGGACAGCCGGTACCAGGAAGCGCTAGCGTTAACGTGTGCAGGCACCTGCAGTAATTTTATCCATCCATCCCCATTGATGGGGGTAATCCTGCACAAGCAGAACCTGTAGAACCGTGCCACGTGGAGACCCAGCAGGTACCAAAGCCACGCAACTGCAACGTGCACCTGCAGGGTGGCTGATCTTTTTTCAATTTTTCTCTTGCAGACTGACCAGAGGGGCTGTGTCACTGTCACCTTTACGATGTCCACTTTTACCAGGTTCGACAATAAAATGGTGGCAGACCAGATGACAATGACTGCCAGCGTGGAGGAGGAGGGGAACAGGTCAAGCCTCACACCAGAACCGAATGAGCTGTTAATGACATGATGAGGTCCAAAAGCTAAATTCTATCTGTTCTTACAGGATTTACACTGTCAGATCAGAAGACAGTTAGCATCTCTTGTCGTGTCGGAATGCTGTCCTTCATCGACACACCCACCGTCTATACGCAAGGATCCACCGTGGAGGGAAAAGTGAGCACGTGCAGGCCTCAGATTTCCACAGCGCCAAACAAAGACTAAGCGATATGCTGCTGTATTCCTGACAGGTCAAGGCCGTTTACTACAACAACACGCCCATAGTCGACGCAACCATGTACCTGTTTGAGGGTGCAATGTGGTCGTCACGCCAACTAGAGAATCTGACCACAGACGGCAACGGCACGGCCATGTTCTCCTTCAGCACAGCTGATCTGAAAGGCGACCTGAAGCTCAACTGCCAGCGTCTAAGCTGCTTTCTGCCCTCCCGCTTCTATTTCATGCCGTTCTTTCCTTCACCTCCAGGCCTCCATGACACCGCAGTTGCAGTACATCCCGTTCAGAATCCCATACTATGCGAACGCAGAACACCTCGTGGCGATGTTCCAAAAGCCCTCTGAAAGCACTAAAACACTCAGCTTGCTGGAGGTGAAAGTGAAAATGACACAAGTCTCCTGTTGCAAAGTGGAAGACTTCACCATCGCGTACACTGTTGTGAATGAAGCTCTTTTTACTCTGCAGGTCTTATCCAGAGGAAACATCCTCCATCAGGGGAATGAAAATGTTGAATTAAAAGATGACGCAGGTGGGAACCCTTTACAACCATCAGCTGCTTACCCTTGCTGGCCTGCAGGGAGGTGTTGTGAGTCGATGACGGTGGCTAACGGTGCGTCTCCTGCCGCAGTGTTTAAGGGAGGGTTCACCTTTAAGATGAAGGTATCTACAGACATGGCCCCCAGTTTCCAGGTGGTGGCTTACGCCATCCTGCCCAGCCAGGGCGTGATCGCCCACAGCCTCGACTTCAGGAAAGAGGAACACTTCGGTCAAAACGTAAGCGTGTGCTTGCTAACCGTGACGTGACACCCAGCAGGGGGCCAACAGTTAAACGCCTGTGTTCCTGTGTGTGTGTGTGTGTGCGCGTGTGTGCGTGCCAGGTGTCTCTGGAGTTTTCGGGAAGCTCGGCTGTCCCGGGGGAGCAGATCTCCATGCGTCTTAAGGCCCAGCCACAGGCTCTTTGTGGCACGAGCGCTGTGGACCGCAGCGTCTTCATCAAGGAGCCAGGACAGAGAATGACCCCAGACAAGGTGACTGACTTTGACAACTTGCCCTCTAATCACAAAAGTCTTTCAATTAACTCGCTTCAACTTTTACCGTCAGATATTCAGCCTGCTGCTTTCCAAGCGATATGTCCCGTACAAGGCTGAAGAGCCTCACCCGTGTGTGCCCGTGAGAATGAGAAGGTACATTATGCCGATACCTGAAGGGAGAGACGATCCATTCAGTCTCCCAGGTAGTGTACGACAGCGGTGTGTGTGTGTGTGTGTGTCGTTATCGTTGGAGAGAGCGTGCTGATGATCAACGGCTTTGGTTGTGCAGAAAAACGGACTGAAGATGGTGACAAACCTGCTCATCCGAGTGCCTTCATGCCTCAGCTTCAAAGGAAGACATTACTTTGAAGGTGTTGTTTTTAAGGAGTATGCAGGTGCTCCCATGGGTGGTGGCTTTGTTCTCATGAGGGAGGTGAGCGCCGTTGCTGCCCCCAGTATCGTTCCCAGTATCCCCCTCAATAGTGTCAGTCCGCACTTTCTTCCCGGAGACCTGGTTATTCGAGCTGTTTGAAACCGGGTGAGTTTCTGTTGCGAAGGAGCTGAAGATCCGTCCAATCTGTTCTCATCCATTAATTGAGTGTTCTTTTTTTAAAGTCATCCAGGGTTAAAGAGCAAGTCAAGCGTTCTTGTGTGTAATTACCATGCTGGCAAGGTCTGAGTGAGCCTGTGTATTTCAGCGAGTCTGGAACGGTAGACACAGTCCTCAATGTCCCCGACACCATCACCACCTGGGAGGCGGACGCCTTCTGCCTCTCCTCCGAGGGCTTCGGCGGGCAAACCTCAAGGTTTTCCAGCCCTTCATCCTGGAGCTCACCCTGCCGTACTCCATCATCCGCGGCGAGCAGTTTGAACTGAAGGCGACCGTGTTCAGCTGTCTGTCCGAGTGCATCATGGTGAGGCGTTCAGGGTCACACGCTGAAGGCGGCAGCCTCCTCTCCTGTACTTCAGCCTTAAGAAAGCCAAACATGCTGTATGGGTTTTAATTGGCCTTGTCTGTGTGTTTACAGCTGACCGTGACTGCAGAAAAGTCTGCAGATTACGACCAGTACACCTCCTGTCTGTGTGGCGGCGAGCGCAAGACTCTGAGCTGGAACGTGAATTCCACTACCATCAGTGGGGGCCGGCCCCGTCCTCCTCTTACTGCGCTCCACCCAGAGCGGATGGTAACAAGCGTGCCGTTTCATTCATTGGCGGGCGTGGTGGAGCTGTCCGTTACCGCCGAGGCCGTAGCCTCGGACATTTCCTGCAGCAACGAAATTGTGACGGTGTCGGCGAGAAGACGCGTCGATAAAGTCACACGCACTCTGATCATAAAGGTGGGCGACACGCCACCGCTAAGGCCGCTGTCCTAAAGGGGTTGAACTCAGGTGCTCAAGAGGGCGTGTCGCGTCTCTGTGCCTTCTTTTGCAGGCTGAGGGAGCTGAGGCGATGGAGGCGTTCAACTGGCTGCTCTGCCCTAAGGGTCAGCGTCGTTTACACCCACGCAGAGCAACATAAAGCGTGTTCTGAGTCGCTGTTTGAAGCGTCTCTGTCCACAGGGGAGGAACTTAAGCTGGAAGAAACAATTGAGCGTCCCAAGAATGTGATTCCGGGGTCTGCTCGCGGCTCGGTGTCAGTTCTGGGTGAGCTGAAGAAGAAGAAAAACCCTGTGAGACGCTAATGCCCGCCGCGACCGGAACCGCGGTTCATTTCCAACATCTCGACCGTTGTTTGCGCAGGTGACATTATGGACCGAGCCCTGAAGAACGGCATGCTGAGAATGCCGTACGGATGCGGAGAGCAGAACATGGCTCTGCTGGCCCCCAACATCTACATCTTCCAGATACTGGAGGATGTAGTATCTGTAGTATCTCCCTGACTCCTGCCGTCAGGGAGAAGGCCGTCGGATTCCTGCGCTCTGGTGAGGGTTTGGGTGGCCACCAGTGCAGCCGTGACCATTCTCTCTCTGACCCATCATCCCTCCGGTCCGTTTCTGCCCTCAGGGTATGAGAGACAGCTGAACTACAGGCATTACAGCGGCGCTTACAGCATGTTCGGAGTCGGACTGGGCAACATTTGGTGAGAACGCGGCTGCAAAACTGTTACTTCAAGCGTCACAGCAGCACTTCCAGTTTTGTCAATGCCTGCTCATCTTCTCCTGTTCTCAGGCTGACCACCTTTGTGCTGCGATTTTTCGCTAAAGCGGCAGAGTACGTCTACATCGACCAGGCGAAGATGGCCGAAACAAAACAGTGGGTGGTGGAGAAACAAGACAACGGCTGCTTCCAAATGGAAGCCAGAAGAACGGGTCAGCTAGTCTCCTCTTGGGAGTTGGGAGGAGCTTAAATCCAGTGAAAATCATTTTCTGTGTGTGTGTGTAGGAGGTTTCCTCTACTGGGAACAGAGAGGAGAATACTCAGCCTCCAGCTCAGTGGAGATCAGCTCCTACTTGGTTCTGACCACAGTCAGCGCTAATCCTACAACTGAAGACCTGGGCTACGCTAACCAGATCATTAGATGGCTCCCAACCCAACAGAACTACTACGGAGGCTTCTATAGCACACACAGGTACAGATGAGTCATGTGACGTGGATGGTTAAATTGGACATACAGGTGTCTTGAATCTGTGTGTGTGTGTAGGACATGGTGGTGGCCCTTCAGGCCCTGGCTCTCTACTCCGCTCTGGTGTTCAGTCCGGACGGTTCCACCAAGGTGACGATCACCTCCCCCAGTGACTCGATTGCTTTTCTGGTCGACAAGGACAACAAGCTGCTTTATCAGGAGAAGGAGCTGGCGGACGTAGAAGGAAAACACGTATTGCAAGCCAGCGGCTCTGGATGTGCAGTGGCTCAGGTGGGTAGTTACAGCGACTCCTCGATAAACTTAAATACTGGTTAAACGCCAAAGGAAGTTGCTCCCAGATGTCTTTTTTTTAAATAATCTTCATGAATAAATGCATGTCATCAGCACAAAATCAGCAAAGTCTTTTTAAAGTGGTAACTAATAGCTCCTTTTTGTTTAATATATCCCAGCCTTTAATTTATTGATCTCTCTTCCAGCTTTCTGCTTTCTACAACATCCCAGCTCCCCCTGAAGTCAGGACTTTGGCATTAGAGGTCTCTGAATCGGCCAACTGTGTCAGCCTGGCTGTTAGAGCCACAACGAATCTGGAAATAACGACCGGATAATGATCAACCTCACAGCTGAGAGCAAGGCTGATGACTTTTTTTGTATTTTTGCTCTTCAGAAAACCTGTGTTGATGAAACTGGCGTCCGTCTTTCCACGTCTGCTTTTCAGATATACTGGACAAGACAACAGTTCCAACATGGTGATCCTGGATGTTAAAATTCTCTCTGGGTTCGTGGTGAACAGAGAGGTGCTGGAAAATGTAAGTGACAGCCGTCTTATTCTGAGTGCAACCATAATTGGTCAGATGATGATCAGATACCGTTTCCTGGCAGCTTCGAGGTCCCGAAGAATACCACGTGGAAGACAAAAACGACAGTGTTCTGGTGTACATACCAGAGGTGGGAGGAATTCATCAGGAAGAACAAAGCTGGCGCGCTGAAGTCTTTGGTGTTAATTGTGTTGTGTCTTTCTGCCAACAGATCAAGAAGGATGAAGTCGTCAGCCACAAAGTTGTGCTAATGCAGGAGCACCTGATTATTGGCCAGAAGCTGGCTGTGATCAGGCTTTATGACTACTACGAGCCAAGTACGTTTAATAAAGGGCGCTTCCTCCCCCAGCTGTGTCCAAAGATAACTTCCCCACAATTTCCCTAATCAAAATCCTACAAAAAAAGCTGATAATACATGACATGGGTTAATGTTTTTGGCCTTCTTCTGCTTTTACTCCTTTAATTTTTTTTGTTTTTCTTTTCACGCAACAAAGCAGAGAAAGAGTACACCTACCGCTGTGTTTCAGGTAATAATCATGCAATTCACAATAGAAAAGGCAGCAAGCTATACAATTATCTATCAGTCAATCTAAGGAATATTTTTTAATTTTGTCAACTATAATTAAAGTCAAACTGATGCAGGCGTGCAGTTTTCAGCTGGATCCTTTTCTTTCTTTTGTAGGTTAAAGAGTGGTGTGGTCATCTGTAGCTCAATGCATTTCCATTTCTCCTTCTGTAAACACACACGGGACAGTGAAATAAAGGGAAAACCTGCCAAAACCATTCTTTAGTTGTCGTTTATTAATAGTTTGCAGTCGATATGATAAAACCAACGTGATAGTAAGCATGCTAAATATGAGTTGCCAAAACTTGATATCATTGCTGTTCCAACGCACACGCACACAGTTCAGTTTGAGATATGCATTTTTATTATGCACTTGTAACCACGCCTTACCACTAGAGGGCAGTGATTTACAATCCAAAGTGTAAAGGAGCAGCTGAATAAGGTTTATAGCTATGACGTTATTGCCCCCCTGTTGTCAGCACCGTGTGACGATTGTCGGTGCTTATCTACGCGATTCTATTTCATGTCGGGCTGCTGCTGGGGGTCAGACTCATCGTCTGACACGGTTGTCAACAACAAACTCATTCTTCACTCTTCATCTGTTTAATGCCTGCAGGAATTTCATCCAGTAAATGAGTTGTTTTGACAATGTTAGCCGTAGGCTTTTACTCCCCCCCAAAATCTGTTTTGTTCCCCCCCCCCGTCTTATTTGCAAATTTTAACGTAATTTTAACAATTTAAAGACGTTTCTCTCTCTTTGTTCGGCGTTAGTCTCATACAATAAATGCTTCAGTTATAACAGTAAAATATTAACTTTTGTACTGCATTAAGCAATAACCCCCACAAGCAAACAAGTTGAAATTGTGGTATCAAAATGATATACTGTAGTTATAATCCCCGTATGATTACAGATATTGACACGTTTTCTACGCTAAATATGTTTGGTGACGACAGTTCTGTCAGTTCTTGTTAGTTTATTATCCAATGGAAACTTTCCCTTCCATTGTAATGTAATGGTTTGAATGTATCATTAATAAATTATGATTACTGAGCAGTTAAGAAGTCTTTAAAAAATGAGTTGCGAATTATACGCCACTGTTGCTAGTAGTAACAAGTTAAGGCCCAGTTAGTAGTACGGAACATCTGTATTCAAGTGTTTTCCCATCGGACTGTTTTTTGTGGAACAACGAAGTACCCAACGCGGAATTTTTAGATGTCTGGATTGTTCAGTTGAGTCGGTTGGGAAAAAATGCTCATATTTCACAACCAAAGTAATTATATTGTTCTGACGTTTGCAGTCCTTTTTCCGCTCCCTAAATGTAGATGAAAATTGTTAGGTTTAGAGTTTCCAAAGTCGTGGAAAGTTTAAAACCGATGTCATGTTAATACATATTTACGCATCTAATTGGCATGTCCAGATTCACTATGAGCGCCTCAGTTCCTCCCCAGAAAAAGAAAAGCTACATGGGGCAGCACCAGATTAAGAAGAAAAAGAGGTAAGTTGTTATTTAATATATTCAGAAAACAATTATTCCTGGTTGATCTGTGAATGCATACAGTGATAATGTACTTTTGTGGTAGCTTCCAAGCTCCCGATGACCCACCAGACAAACTATTTCAGGAAACCAGTCATCTGTCAGGCAAAATAAAGAAACCAGAGAACACCAGCAAAGACAGAATTATGGTTTGACTGACAACCATACATTTTTATCTTAAATGCAATTTTAAATGAACTCGATCACAAACCTTAATTCACTTTTTTAGAGTACAGAAGCCTTTGATGAAGCGGTGCCACAAGGCTCGGATGCTTTGGTCCCTGCAAAACTTGCAGGTAACAGTCCACGTTGTAAGCAACAGCTGCACAGAAAGAGCCAGAATAATATGATTTCTTGTTTCTTTTCTCTATGTCGCTAATTGCAGTGAAGGAAAGTGACCAAGCACCTCTTTCCAGATTTGGAGAGAATTGTGCTGATTGTAAAAGACCAGGATTGAGAGCAGGCGGCAAAGAACTTGCTCAAAGACTTCTCTTTACTAAGGATTCAGAAGATGCAGATCTGACACAGAAGGGTGCAAAAAACACACAGTCTGTATCGGCCTCTAGGGTTTGCCAAGAAATAAACAGTCAAAAAAAAGCTAGTTCTACCCAGTGAGTTTCATTCATTATGTTCTACTACATTAGTACTGTCTTTTTTGTTTATCTGAATATGTATTTTGTATTTTCAAAATACATTGTGTTTTTCAGCTGTCAAACAAGGACCTACAGAAGAAAAAACTCTCCTTGTAAGAAAGACAAAAGTGGCACGGATGCAAAGACTGACCCACCATTAAACGTATCCAAGGACTACATCTTGTTCAGTCCCACCCGCATTGCAACAGCCATGAGGAAGGCCAAACTTCAACAATCATTACAGAACCAGTCAGCCTCTGTGCTCACGGCTCCAAGTGGCTTAGACTTCAGTGGACTCAATGACACCTTACCTCAACCAGGTGGGGGCATTTTTTTCTGTCATTGTAAGAGGCCATTGGTTATATTTGGAAATTTGTGTGAATGAAGTTGCCTATGAAGTTGGTTTATTATCATTATAACTTATCTCAACCTTATTGTTGTCTCCTGTCTTAAAATTTAAAATCAGAGCGGTATGTTCTACAAGATATAAAAGTAAAAATGCTTAAAAGTTTTGAATCTAGGTTAAAAACAGATTGGTAAATATGTTATTGCAGTGTGAATGGGTAATGTAGAGTTGGAGTATTAAATTTCTTGCAAATAATAATATAATACACAAGATTTGTGTAGTTAATGATGTAAAAAATTTAAAATGCTATTTTTTTCCTATTCTTTGGTGTTTACCATGATTTAATTATATATCTTCACACCATTATGGATTAAAAATAAAATAAATTTGATTTAATTTTTAGGCACTGTCTTGCATGCTCCAACTGGTCAAGAAGAAAAACTGCTGCTGTCCAGCTGGGGCTTACCTAAACCCGTTCTGGAGAGATACCGGAAACACGGGGTAACCCACATGTTCGAATGGCAGGCTCAGTGCCTGACTGTTGGGCAGGTGCTGCAGGGTGCTAACTTGGTATACTCTGGTAGGAAATGGTGACTTGGTCTTTGAAATGATCCAAGAATTTGTAGTCCAAGGTAATTTAAGCTTTGTTTTCAATTTTTTTTAGCCCCAACTAGTGCTGGAAAAACTTTGGTGTCGGAGCTCCTGATGTTGAAACGTGTGTTGGAGACAAAAAGAAAAGCTCTCTTCATTCTTCCATTTGTCTCTGTGGCCAAAGAGAAGATGCATTATCTTCAGGTGAGGCACCATCGACCCGTTAAAAACCCAAACCCAAACCCAAACATGCATGCTGTTGCTGACATTAGGTTATATTTTGTTATTAATTACCTTTCCTCCAATATTTGACAATATAGAGTGTGTTTGAAGAGGCAGGGGTTCGTGTGGAGGGATATATGGGCAGCATTTCGGCTGCTGGGGGATTTACTTTGCTGGATGTGGCTGTTTGCACCATAGAAAAAGCCAATTCCCTTATTAACAGACTCATTGAGGAGGACAGTATGGGTTCACTTGGTAAAAACACAATTTTTTTCCTTACACCTTGGCGTCACTGTGATTTTGAACGTCTTATTTTTGCACCAGGTATGGTGGTGGTGGATGAGCTACATATGGTTGGTGACTCTGGAAGAGGATACCTGCTGGAACTGCTGTTAACCAAAATACGCTACATTGCACAGAAGCAGAACACTGCTGGGTTTGTATCTTATCTGTTGTGGCTTACAACAGTTTTCTCCTTTGACCTTCGTTGATGTGTTCACCTCTGATTGCAGGTCTCTCTTGGAGGGTATACAAATCATTGGTATGAGTGCCACCCTGCCCAACCTCTCTCTGTTGGCTAGCTGGTTATCTGCAGAGCTTTACCAGACAGACTACAGACCTGTGCCCTTGCAAGAACATCTCAAGGTGGGCTGCAACATCTACGACAGGGAACTTTCTGTGGTCCGACAGTTCACCCCTGCCCTTAACGTTAAGGTGAGTGAATGAAGCTGTGTGCGCATGTGAATACAGACATCTGTAACACTCATTAGATTAATTTATTGTAATAATAAATCTTAGTATAATCATTTTTGAATTTGTTTTTTTTTTTAATTAAGGGTGATGATGACCATATAGTGAACCTCTGCTATGAGACTATAAGAGAGGGCTGCTCGGTGTTGATCTTCTGCCCTTCAAAAAACTGGTGTGAGAAACTGGCTGACAGCATTGCCAGAGAATTCTACAATCTCAGGAACTCCGGTACTTGAATTTAACCATTACCTTTTACTGTTAATAATCATTTAGTTTAAAAGTTGAGTCAGAACGATGTTGTTACTTCCCAGAGCATTCCAATGGGGCAGAACCTACACCTGTGAGTCTGGATCAGCAGGGACTAGTGGACGTTGTAGCCCAGTTGAGACGGACTCCAGCTGGATTAGATTCCATCCTCCAGAGGACTGTGCCATGGGGGGTGGCATTCCACCATGCAGGTGGGCACACGTGCACATTTCCAAGCCAGTGTATGATTAACATCATCTTTCTCGGTTTAGGTTTGACTTTTGATGAGCGCGACGTGTTGGAGGGAGCCTTTCGCCAGGGCCTGGTCAGAGTTCTGGCTGCCACCTCCACCCTCTCATCAGGCGTTAATCTCCCAGCTCGGCGGGTCATCATTCGAACTCCCACCTTCAACGGACACTTACTGGACCCGCTCACATACAAACAGATGTCTGGACGTGCTGGTAGAAAGGGAGTGGACACAACAGGTAAAAATATTATGTTAAAAATGCTTAAAGAGAAAAAAATGCATTCTCATTCTTGACTTTGAAAGATAATAATTTAAAAAAAGCTTAATCTTTTGGCTCTGTGTTTCTATTGAGGTGAGAGTCTGCTGGTTTGTAAGGAGGCTGAACGACACAAAGGCATTAGCCTGCTCAAGGGCTCACTGCAGCCAATCAGTAGCTGCCTGGTGAGAAGGGAAGGTGAAGGAGTCACTACCAGCATGCTACGAGCCATCCTAGAGGTATAAATTCACTACCGCTACTTCTAAGAAACAATTGTTTTTCAAAAAATACATAATACCGTTTCTCCAAACCTGCAGATCGTTGTTGGAGGCATTGCCAGCACTCCACAGGATGTCAGCTTGTACGCTTCATGTTCACTTCTGGCTGCCAGTTTGAAATTGAACATGAAAAAGGAATTAGATGAAGAGGCTAATAAAGGAGCCATTGAGGCCTGTGTTGAATGGCTGATGGACAACGAATTTATCAGTATCCAGAAAGAAGGAGAAGGTTCTCTTATTCACTTTTTTTTTTTAAATTTAAAAAGCCTTTACATTATATTCATTGTGTTTTATTATAAAGTCTACCAGGTTAGGTAAATATAGTATTTACTAAGCTTTTACCGATGACCCCATTTCTGTTTCTGTTCATCCAGAGGAGCTGTATTGTCCGACCCAACTTGGTGCTGCCACCCTTTCCTCCTCTCTCTCCCCTCCTGAGTCTCTGGCTGTATTTGCAGATCTCCAGCGAGCCATGAAGGGCTTTGTACTAGAAAATGATCTGCACATATTATATCTGGTACACAAATAATTTGTATTTTTGCCATCACCCGATTGAACTTTAAAAAGCATACAGCTCCAGAGCTGGTAAATCTATGTCTTTATTCACTTCAGATCACACCACTGTATGCAGAATGGACTACCATCGATTGGTATCAGTTCTTCTGTCTTTGGGAACAACTCTCGTCATCAATGAAGAGAGTGGCAGAGCTGGTGGGCGTCCAGGAAGGGTTTCTTGCACGATCTGTCAGTGGAAAACTTGTTGCAAAGACAGAGAAGCAGCGAAGACAGATGGCTGTTCATAAACGGTATTGGCAGACATTGTAGATATAACATACACTCAACACTTGTGTATGACATGCATAAGCTTATTTGTCCTTCACTTTCCTTCGTTTGAACGTTTTCGTAGGTTTTTCACGACTCTTGTGCTTCACGATTTGATAAACGAGGTGCCTTTAGGAACAGTGGCATCTAAGTTCAGTTGCAGCCGTGGGCAGCTGCAGTCTCTTCAACAGTCTGCCTCCACCTATGCAGGTACACCGTGAGATGCACAGAAGTTTACTTTGTAACTCAGTAATACAAATGCCAGGAGCTCTTTAGGTGGATCTGCAGCCTAGGACAAAGTGTAATTTTTCAGAATATATCATTGAATGTGGTGTTCTAAACCAAAGGAATTCTGCATTGGTAACTGAAGTACTACAACAACACACACGCTCAGTTATGTTCCTGACAGAAACACCGTATTCTTCTTTCAGGTATGGTAACAGTGTTCTGCAAGCGTCTGGGCTGGCACAACATGGAGCTGCTGCTGTCTCAGTACCAGACCAGACTGAGCTTTGGAATTCAGAGGGAGCTGGTCGACCTTGTTAGAATTTCCCTCCTTAATGCACCACGGGCGAGAACGCTGTATGCACAAGGCCTGTGCACTGTTGCCGAGCTGGCCAGAGCTACTGTTGCTGATGTGGAGAAGGCCCTGCGAAATGCAGTCCCATTTAAGAGGTAATGATGGTTGCTGCCAAGCATCAACCGCTCTGACACTAAGCCAAAATGTCAGCATCTACCCTCATCAACACTAACCAAAAAAAAAGTGGCATCATTATCATTCTGTTATGAAATGGAATTTGGTGTTAAAGTGAATGTAAAGCTACAGTTCAACGTTCTCGCTTCTTCAGCTCCAAGCGTGCAGTGGATGAGAGCGAGCTGGAGGCAGCTGAAAGGCGCAATCTCCGTTGCGTCTGGGCCACCGGCGGACGCGCTCTGACAGACCACGAGGCCGCTGTTGAGATTGTGTCTCAGGCCAGGCTGTTGCTGCAGGAAGACCTGGCCCTGTTAGGTATTCGGTGGGACCCGGCGACTCTTCCGCCAGAGGCTCTGGACGACCCTGACAACCACATTAACACCAGATCTGCAAGTCCACACGAGGAGCAGGTCAGCAGTATTAAAGATGAGCAAGAAAGATATACGGTCAAGACCAGAGATTGTGATGGCACCGGCGACTGTGAGAAGGAGAATAAAGCAGAATATAAACACGAGAACAACATGATGATGGATGAATCAAAGAGAGAGCAGGGGAATTTAAAGGCTGGGGAAAATATAGCCAGTGCACTTTTGGATGAGCATGGAATCAAAGACAGGACAGAGCCAGTAGCAAGACAAAGCACCGACGGTCATATGGAAAGTCGCAAAGAAATGAAAAACATTGAGAGAAATGATGAAGAAGACGCAAATACACAAATAGAGAGACAAAAGCACGAAATGGACAAAAGTAAAGGGATTTTATCATTGAGATCAGAGTCTCATCCAGCGAAGCAACCTGTTGATGAAAGGAGCCTGACTCAAGAACTGGCTGAGATTATATCAAGTCCCCTCCCTGAGCTGATGTCTCGTCCTCCCCTCTCTTTGTCCCCAGTGACTCCCCCCCGATTTAGAGGCGCAGCATCCCGAGTTGCCCAACACACCTTCCCACCAAGCATATCAGAGCGACGCAGAACCACGAGCCTTGTTGCCTCACCTGTTCATCCAGGTAGACTGGAGCATGCGAGAGTCTTAAACAAGGTCCTTCACTCCATACAGACAGACAGAAGCCTGCAAGCAAATGTTCAGGTTGCACCTGCAGGAAGTTCCTCAGCCCAGGAACCAGCACCGGAAGGTCAGGTGTCCAAAGCTCAAACTTCTTTCCAAGAAGCACCAGTAAGATGTCCTATCAACGCAAGCGTGCGGGTTTCTCCTCCGTCCGTGTCTCCCGCCTCTACCACATACCCGCCTGAGGCCAAGAGAAGGAGGATGGACGGCGCGGCGGTCGACACGTTTTCGTCCCCGGAGCTGTATGCCGGCGACGGCAGGGACGAGGACCTTGAGGACGTTGCCGACAAAGACGGGGAGAGTTTCGGAGACAGCTTCGAATTGGACACGCAAACAGAAAAAATGATTCTTCAGCTGGCCTCACCACACCGGGATGGTGGTGGTTGTGGTTTGGATCGTTCCGCGGAGGCAGAAAAGATAAGAAAGAAGAAAATCGTGGTGACCGAGGAAGGGCAGAGCACAGTCACAAACAAGGGATGTAACGGTCCTGAAACTGACAATAGACACTCCAGATTAAGTATTTCTATCACAGAGAGCCAGATGGAGTTCATCCTTAACAACAGTCAGGAGGTGAGTGACCTGACTTATTATTCTATTCATATTCATACGTTTGTAATTGTGATCGTATGAATATACATGTCTTTTTGCAGATTACTCCCAGTCGAGGTGATAAAGACGGTGTCACAGAGGATGGATCTGCCTCCAAGACTCTTAACCGCAGCAGCAGCTTCCTGTTTGAGAGCCTATATGACAGCTCTCTGCTGGCGGGTCTGAGCCCACACCAAGTCTTTGACCAATCAGAAGACGAGGAATGTAATGATCAAGAAAGCAGGCCAGAGAGCCCCACTGGAGCGACCGACCAGAGGAGACGCAGCGAGCTTCTCGCTAATCAGGAGGCCGAACAGCAGGAGGCCATCTGCTGGGGCGAATCCTCCTTCAGCCTGTCAGAGTGGGGCGACTCGCTTTTGGTGGGCGAGCGCTTTCTGGAGAGACAGTGCCTGCTCAAATATGCCGAGAGAAGTCTCAAAGAGCACAGCGCCGGCCACGATAAAGACCAACGACCGTCAGAATCACGATCGAACCGCATTATGGTTCAGCCAGAGCACGCTGCTGCAAACACCACCCCCTCCAAGGCTGCTCATGACCCTTCACGCCATGACAGTAAGACCAGCGTTATACATGAGAAGCAAAGGTCAAAGATCGCCCTTTTTAAATGCCCACCTGTCCAGAATGCACCCACTAGCACTTTATATTGCAGCCCTGGTTTGCAGGAGATCTTCGACCGCTGGCCAAGCATGTCTGAGCAGCCGTGTCCGCACGCTGCCTCAAGCCATGCCGCAAACACAGCACAAGTTCCTGATCTACCTCAGGCCCCAGGAGAGGCGACCAGGAATGGGGACACCGAGCGCGCGGCTGCATCTGAAAGCGATTCTAATGAGGAGCAGCTGTCAAGACGTGAGCCCGAAGACGCGACAGAAAGACCAGGTTCCGCCAATGATCTTATCCCCCCGACGCAAGAGAGGCCGCCCGTCACGCCCAGGGTGAAACTGACCACCTCCTCCGTCCAGTCACCTCTCGCTGCCCCACCTCTTAAGCAGTCGACTCCGACAGCCCTCCTGCAGCCCAAACCAGCTGTCACACAACGTCCTAAAGCTCAGTCCGGGCGGAGGGAGAGTCTGTCAGAAGAACAGGCTGATGCTACATCTGACAGCAGCCGTAAACACCAGGAAGATGCAAATCCGAAAGGGCACAATGGCCAGAGCGTTAGTCCGGACAGAGATTGTGCTCCTCCTTCTCCTCCTCCCCGCCCGGAGCTTCCATCCGATGTAGAATCGCCTCTGGCTGATAAAGAATTTACGCTTCAACTGTCCCAGGACGCGTCACTTTGTTCTTCTGGATCCTTCGCCATCATAGATGTAGCGAGCGACAGACGCCTCTTTGAGACCTTCATAAATGAGTGGAAGACAAAGGAACGATACTGCTTGGCTTTGGCCTGTGAGAGGAGGGAGCCCAGGACACAGCCTGACGGAGAAATCGGACGGAAACCTAAAAAAGGTAGCTCAAACATCCCGAAATGACCTAACGTTCAGTAAGAGTGTATCAATTTCGATCATTTAAAAACTTGCTCATATTTTTATTTCATTTTGGAACTTGTCAAATATAGTAAAAATGTTCAGAAGAGGAAAAATAACTCCCTCCTCCGTGTACGTGTTTCCTGTCTAGCGTCAGCAGCCGACCAGAGGCTCGGCGGCGTCGACGGTTTCCCAGTAAGAGACAGTGACGGACTGGTGCTGATCGGACTGGCTGTCTGCTGGGGATCCAGGGACGCGTACTACATCTCCCTGCAGCAGGAGCAGAGCGCAGGCAAAGACGCAGATGTATACACACACAGCTTACCCTGACAGCACTTCCTTAGGCTCCTCTCTCTCCCTCTCTCTCTCTCTCTCTCTCTCTCTCTCTCTCTCTTCCTCCCCCTCCCTCCCTCTGGTGCTGCTCAGGTATAGGCTCCAGTCTGGCTCCTCCACCCTTGGATGACGACCTGGCATTGAGCGAGAGGCTGGCACAGGTGAAGGCCTGTCTGGGTCAGCCATCAGCCCATCACAGAGACCGGGTGCTCATCAGCTATGACATCATTCGGGTGTATAAGGTGCTCCTCCTGAGCTGTGGCATCAGTTTGGAAGGAAGCTGTGAAGATCCAAAGGTGGGGGAAATCATTCTTCTGCACATTACCTGAGATTAACACCAGACGTTTAATAAGTGTTCACATTTCATTAGTTTAAAAAAAAAAAGACTCAAGGTTTGATCATTTTACTCCGAAAATGTTTAAAATTCTAATACTGGGAATTTTACTCGAATCAGAATTTTCAATCTATCGAAATCTGTTACAGTGTAATGTAAATAAACCCTGAATTTGGCTGTCCGCCATAGGTTGCGTGCTGGCTGGTAGACCCTGGCAGTGAGGAGAGGACTTTGCCCAACATGGCGACCGTCTACTGTCCCGAAGAGTTACCTTTGCTAGGCGGACTGGGGAGCTCACACACGCACTGCCCTCGAGTCCGGGCATCGACCACCAGCGTGCTCACACACGCCGTCATGAGCCATCTCACCGGGCTGCTCCAGGAGGACGGCGTGCTCGGTATAAAGCTCGAACGGCAGCGCGCGCGCGTTTTGCGTTCCCGCTTTGTGGCGGATCTCAAGCCGTGCGTGCGTACGTGTCAGACCATTTCAGGAGCGTGGAGATGCCGTCCCAGGTGTGCTTGGCTCTGCTGGAGCTGAACGGGGTGGGCTTCAGCGTTGCGGAGTGCGAAAGACAAAAGCACGTCATGCAAGCCAAGCTGGCGGCGCTGGAATCGCAGGCTTACAGCCTGGCGGGACGCAGCTTTTCCCTCACCAGCGTCGATGACGTCGCACAGGTCTGATGCTGCGTTCAGTGTCTTTATTCTGAATTCCGCTGTGGGGAAAGTAGTTTTCTCAGTTGATCTGTAAACTCTTTTGTAGGTGTTATTTCTAGAGCTTCATCTGCCTCCAAATGGTGACGTGAATGGATCAAAAAGCAAAAAGACACTTGGTTACGGCAGGAGAGGCGGTGGCAGAGTGCGACTCGGGAAGCAATTCAGCACCACCAAGGTGAGATCCCGTCTGGTCTAATCTACGTATCTAATTCTATTACCTGACGAAAGTAACGACTGTTGGCAGGATGTTCTGGAGAAGCTTCGGCCTTTGCACCCGCTGCCCGGTTTGATCCTGGAGTGGAGGCGGATCACTAACGCCCTGACTAAAGTGGTGTTCCCCCTGCAGAGGGAGAAGAAGCACCACTCCGCGCTGTCCATGGACAGGATATACCCCATCGCCCAGACGCACACAGCCACGGGTAACCCGCAAACACCGACACCGTCGTGCAGTACACGATGTAATAAATGTGCAAAATGCAGTGACTCGGTCCCGTTCTCCCATCAGGCAGAGTCAGCTTTACTGAACCCAACATCCAGAATGTCCCCAAAGACTTTGAGATTCACATGGCTACGGTGGTGTGCGAGAGCCCACCTTCTCAAGACAGCTGCCGCACGGCCACCAAGAAAGGGTAAGGTCTGATTATAGAAACTAAACTGGGTTTACACAGGCGCGATCATGAGCGTATGTTTCGAGGACAGTTTTGATGGTTAACTGTGAAGGGTTCGCCCTCTTCACGTTGCAGAAAGAAGAGACATCCCGCGGTGCCTTCAGGTGCAGCTGCTGGTTCGGGACAAGGCCCGGCCTTCTCCGTCAGCATGAGACACGCCTTTGTACCCTTTTCAGGTTGCTATGAAGATATGCATATCCGTCGTGTGTGGGTTTGAATGCCCAGATTTAGTGAAAGTGACAGAGGGAATTGCAAGGAATGCTAACGAATTTGAAAATTTGTATTCTTGTCTAGTTTCCTAGCATAGCAGAGCAATATTCCATAAGATATTTGCATCTTCCTCTCTCAGGTGGGATGATACTGGCGGCTGATTATTCACAGCTGGAGCTGCGAGTGTTGGCTCATCTGTCCAAGGACCAGCGTCTACTACAGGTCAGTGGCCCGAGCGGGAGAAGCAAATTCACCTCCGCCTACAGACGTTCTTCACCAAAGCGAACCTCTCCCCAGGTGTTGAACGGAGGGGCAGATGTGTTCCGCTGCATCGCTGCCGAGTGGAAAAATGTTGACCCAGATTCTGTGACTGACAGCCTAAGACAACAGGCGAAACAGGTACAACCAGAGGGGAAGGATGGCGGCGAGGACGGACTCGCGCGTGTATGCCGACGTGCGCTTGCTGACGTGTGCCGGTCTGTGCAGATTTGCTACGGTATTATCTACGGAATGGGAGCAAAGTCTTTAGGGGAGCAAATGGGAGTGGAGGAGAATGACGCAGCGTGCTACATAGAGACCTTCAAATCCAGATACAGAGGTGTGCTGCTGTGGGAGTCGTTCGCCCCCTTTTACCCGCTCGTCACACACCCTGACACCTGCGCTCCCGTCTTTCAGGGATCGGCACTTTCCTCAAAGAAACTGTGAAGAACTGTGTGAAGAACGGTTACGTTCAGACTCTGATGGGCCGGAGGAGATACCTGCCTGGAATAACCAACACAAATGCGCACGTTAAAGCACACGTAAATGCATCCCCCCCCACCCCCCACCCCAGAATACTAAAGAACTGACCACAATCCGGACACTGTCCATAACCAGATTGTTGTCCACATCAGGCCGAGCGTCAGGCGGTGAACACAACCGTGCAGGGATCAGCGGCGGACATCGTTAAGCTGGCCACTGTGAACATCCAGAAGAGGCTCAGACACACATATCCCGCAGCTGCGCTGTCCCACCAGCACCCAGCCCCAGGTCCCTGCTGGGGCCTCCTTAATGAATAAATATACATGAATGTCAACGGCAACCCGGTTTGATTACCGATTCCTTTTGTGGCGCAGGAACCAGTCGGCGCAGGGCCGTGACGTCTCCTCCTCGAGGAGGCTACTTCGTGCTGCAGTTGCACGATGAGCTGATCTACGAAACCGCGGACGAAGATGTCATACAGGTATGCCCGCGATGCTACACAAAGCGGTCTCGCTCGTGTGTTAAATCATGTTTCCACCAAGTGCTCTCCCTGTCAGGTTGCTCAGATCGTCAAGCGGGAGATGGAGACGGCGGTTAAACTCTATGTTAAGCTAAAGGCCAAAGTGAAGGTGGGGCCCAGCTGGGGTAACCTGCAGGACCTCGACATCTAACCTCAGTGTTCCAACGAACTCTAACAGATATCTATTTATTTCTAAGCCTTTTCATTTATGTGAAGATGAAATGTATTTTTAATATGACTATCAATCATGAAATGCAAGATAACCCAGATTACCTAAATGAACTTTTGAATGTATTTTTGTTGTCAGATTCCATATTTGACATGAGATTTTCTGCTTGTGATCATCTTAAATGTCATTTTTAAAAAATGTCTCTAAAATTAGTGGGGAAAAAAGAACACTTCAAAAGCTTTTACATAAATCAAGGAAAAAAAGAACATGCTGCTGACATCTTGAAATTTGACATTTAATTACTGAAGCATGAGTTACTGGTGTCATAATCACATAAATCATTTTAACATGTGAACACTTGTTTTACACTTCTGACATTGGCCCACATTATTGATATTTTTGTGCAAAGCTGAAACTGATTTGGGGGAAAAATTAAATAGAATCCTGGAATTATTGCCTGGTGTTGTTTTCAAGACCCACAACTGCTATGCAAAGTAGAATTTAACTGTCAATATTGCAAATTTATTCTGTTTATACTATTTTATATAGTTCAGCTGCAGAGTTGATTTATCCAACTTGACAAAAACCCTTTTTTCTTAATTTTGAAATCAATTACCCAGTGCACCACAACTCCTGACCTCACCGAAACAGGCTCAAATTGACACTAATGTCTGAAAAGGAGTTCCAAGTAAATAAATACATCTCACAAAGACATATCCATACAGTTACACAGAAAAGAAATGATAAGCAATAACGAGGAGTGCGATCCCAGACGTTACAGACCAAAAAGCACTTTGATATGAGATCAGTTTGTAATGATTATTTGCCCAAAGGTGGTGGTGCTGTTATTGCATTCAAATCAACGCCAGCTTGGGGGTGAAATCACGCAAACTGGCATTGGCTTTCATCGTTGGAATATGGGTGCCAACTAGATAATTTCCCATTTGGCAATCCTGTCAAACCCAGAAGTGTCTGGAGGAAGGATCTGCTGACTTCAAAGCCCCACTTGTGTCCCCTTTGGGGCACGGCAGGCCGGAAAGAGCGGTGGTTTCAGAGTACAGAGATTGGTGATACAAGATGGTTTTTAGTCAGACTCACTCCTACAAACCAAGGAGAAAAAAAAGAGAACATCAATTAAGGCATCAACACAGGTGCAGCTGTGCATTTGACCAGAGTAGAAAACAAAAAACGAGAAATATGTACACAGGTACAGTCAAGTGCTCCCAAAGCACTGTTGTGGTCTTTAAGGTAGACCTGAAAAAGTATATATATATATGTATATAAAAACCAGGCCATTTCTCGCTCCTTGAAGTAAAGTAGGGGAAAGGGATTAAACATGGACCAGGAACCTTGTCCTCTTCAGATAATATCTTAAGAGAAAGCTTATAGTCCTAGCTGAGGTCATCGGGGTACAGAGATTTACACAAAACAAGCGACACAGGGACACAGGAGGTTAGAGGGTGACATCCAGGAAGCAGTCAAGGTGTCTCTTGGCTGCTGAAGTAGTATCTGACAGGAGGACCAGGGAGGTCATCTTCGTCGTCCACCTCTGGAGCGAAGGACACCGTGAGGTCAACGTAGCGGCGGTCCAACGATGGCTTGATCAGCTTCTGCATCCTGTGGTCAGGAGAAAGATGAAAGAAACATTTTTGAGCTAAACGGAGAACAACTTGAAGATGGGTTAATAATAAAGCAACTGCATGTATATATGACAAAACATTGGAGACAACAATGAAAACGTTACGTTAGTTTGAGCCTCTTGGAGTGACCAGGCATCACGGGCACATAAAGCATCTTCACCCCATGAACGACCATAGTCGGCTCAATCCCATACTTTTCCTAAAAATGAAAAATAAATACATCAATAAATAAATAAATAAATACATTGTACTGAATATATTTGAGACCATTCAAAGAAAACATACAATTTGTGAAGTGGGTTTGAAAAGCAAGATTAAAATAACTTTACCCTAACTGCGTTCATGAAGTCGGAAAGAGTGAAGTCCTCATGGCCTAAAATGGTCCAACAGTCCCAGATAGAGAAATAAATGTCGTCTCTGAAACAGATGCACAAGACCTTTGGCAATAACATTTTAATACGACTGTGGCATTTTTAGTGCATGAACAAAGACGCAAAGTTCAGCGTTCAAATAACATTTCAGTAGTACGTATAAAAAAAAAAAAAAGCAAAGCTCTCCAACCTGATCATTGTCCTTTTAACTTGGGCTGGTTCTGTCAGCACTACTACAGGGATAGCCAGATTGAAGAAGCAGTTTCTGAAAGACTCAAAGTCTTGACCTCCAACCACCTTGATTAATTCCAGGGCCACCTGAGCGTGTAAAAAAAAACCAAACAAAACACACACACATTACAATACGACATACATGTTAAGCTTTATGACAAATAGCAGCCGTTTTAAAAAGAAACTGAATTTAACATGGGCAAATATCTTTTTATCCTTGAAAATAAATATCAGAAAGGGTCCCACCAATCCAGCCACAGCAGCCGTTGCCGTGGCAATAGCGGGAATGATCTTGCCAGCGATGCGTTTGGTCTTGAGTCTGTCAGCTGGTTCAATGGAATACACTCTGGCTCTCAGAGCAGACGCAGACGCGATGAAGTCCATGTGGCCGTTGCCGTCATCGTCCTTCTCAAACTGCAGTGGGCTCATCTGCAACCTCTCTGCACAGGAAAGCCAACAATTACCAGGAGATATTCAAAGCAACGACTGCGTGTGTAACTCAGCGCGATGGATGTAACCTCTTTCATCACCTGACGTGACGCCACCAGCAAAAATGGCCTGCTCCAGGTGAGTGATGGCCTCCCTCTCCTCTTCGCTGTTTACAGGCATCTTGATCAGATCGGGCTTCTTTGCCGTCTCATCTGTCTCGACACACTGAAGAGAGAAGTGTGTGGTGTTGAACAAGATGTTTTAAAGCACACAGGCTGAAGTCAAACGCCAGGAGGGGATGCTAACTTTGTCTGAGGGGCTGTACTCTGGAATCTTGACATCTGAGAGTATGCTGGTAACCACCTCTTCACACAGATCCTGAGAAATCAGAGAAACGTGAGCACTAGCATGTGGCTAAGCATTTTTTTTTTCCCTCCCCGGCTGAGTGACCGACCTTCGTCGAGTACGGGATGTTGTAAATTGCTGCGAAAAGACGAGCGGTGCTGACGACGAAGGCGTAGTGTCTGGTGGAGAAAGGGGAGTTTTGGTCATCCTAGGTATAAAACATTACGCTGATGAGACCAAATGTCAAGTTTCGTGTACTATAAGCGCACACTCACAAAGGGTCTTTCAGGTCGAATTCAACAGGCGTTGGAGGTCTCTTGGGTGACTGCCAAAACAAACCTAAAGCAGAAATGTAAATATCATGACATGTTCTGCTTAAACAGCGTGTGTATATTTCACTGTTGGCACATAATCAGATCAAACTGGGGGAAAAAAAACCCACTTACTTCCATCTTTTAACCTTGTGTCGAGCGGAAAAGAGTGCAAAAGTTGTAGGGCCTTAACAAAAATATCAGTCAGTCAGTCAAGAAATCATTAAAACAAGGGTTAAGAGGTAAACATGTACTTCTAATTCTTAAAAAAGAAAACACAAGCTAATTTTTTTTTTTTTTTTTTTACCTTCCTCCTAAAATATTTTTCAAATTTGAGACGCCCAATAGCGATGCACTGTTCCCACTGGCTTGGGCGCCTGTTTAGCAGCTTGATGACTTGGAAAGACCCCTCCAGACTTTCTCCAGCCTTCATTCTCTAAACGTGGACAAAATGAGCTTGTTATACGGGCCGGCAAACATCAATAGAATGGCTGCTGAGTACAAAGCTTGTGTCTAACCTGTAGCACCGCCTCAGGGGAAGGGTGGGTCTGCCAGAAGGAGTTGTACATGGACGGCTTGTGGACAAAAGCGTTCTCAAACTAGATCGAGCCAAAGAGACATCCCATTGACTGTAAACATGCTCTACAGAAATACAGTCCTCGCTTGGGTTTCATCAGGCGGACTCACTTTGTCTCTCGCCCACTGAATGGTGTGCTCGATGACAGAAGGGAAAGATTTTAGTGTGCAGAATGGGATCTCCTCTTCTGGAGGGTCTCTCTAAATTAAAAAAAAGAAAAAAAAAGAAGACACATTCATGAGCAAAACTAATTAATAGAGGGAACAAACAACAAAAACATGCATCCTCACATGGCTGTTGTAGGACTCTGTCAAATTTGGTACAATGATTTCTGTGTGTCCTTTCGTTCCCATGGTGCCAGAGTCCAGGAGAGGTCTTTGATTAGAAACACAGCGGCTAAAAAAATAATAAATACACACAAACATGAGTTACTCAGTGCAACATTATGAAAAATACCTTTCCTAATAATATGGAAATGTCCTGACCAAGCGCAACATTAGGCTAACTGGAAACTTCAGCCAGTGGAATTCAACAACAACCACCAGGGGATTAAAGGAAAAAAAGAGCTACATTTGGAACAAATATTCAGAACTTGACATTTGCACTCACCTGTCTACATATCTGCGAGCCTCCACGTTGTCCAGTGCGGTTACAACAACATTCACGCGGGAGAAAAAGGAGTCGTTGTAGGTGCTCTCGGTAGCCGGACACACCTTGTTGAGATGAGCTTCCACCTGCAGGTCTGGGTTGATATCGCAGGTCGCTTCTGCAGCTGTTGTACTCTTTGATTTCTACATCCGAAAAACAAAATTATATATAACTAAAGATTCAGCTTTAGAGAGACAAGAGACAAGGCCAGAAAAAGGCAGGGATCAGGAATTGGTCATCTTTTCACCTGTATATGGTGTGGTCTGAAGAGAAACTGACGATTGAGATTGGACTTTTCTATAAGATCTGGATCTGTGATGCACACCTGAGCATTGGCAGATGCAGAATGAAAAAGTGCTTGCTTCCAAACATGCCACAATTAAATTAAATGCATTCATATACTCAAATGCAGTTAATTTCTACCTCTCCTGAGCTCTTGGACAATCCCACTCCGAGCAGCGAGAAGTTCTTTAACATCTCACAGCCGATCGCTCCGCAGCCCACCTGGAGGTGACAAAAATGAAGGTTTCACTTGGGCATAAACCCCTAAATAAATGCATCCATTTGTACAGTCTAATACTCACCATAAACACCCTCAGCTTGTGTAGCTCTTGACACAATGATTCTCCAATGCAAGCTCGTAATCCATCATAGCGATCGCCACGGGGTAAAAACTCCTCAGGAGAAACCGACTGCAGTGGCCTGATGATCTCCACGGCATCAAGGAAGAACTAAACATCAGAAAGGAGGAAGGGAAGCTCAAATATTAAAGAAATCAAAACCTGTTGAGTTATCGTGTGAAAAGGGACAGAATTGACTTACAGGCAATAATAATAAGAACAACGTCAGAGCTGGGAAACAGCTTAGAAGTTCAAATTCACTAACATACCCATTGCTGCAGTGGCGCAAACTTCCCTGTGATGGCTTTAAGGACTTCTTGGCTGGCTAAGCCTCCTACGGCTGCTGTTAAGGGAGGAACGGTTCCCCTGGCCGTTCGTGACAAACATCGCACCAACTCGGCATTCACAGAAACCTAGAAGGAAATAGAGAGACAGGATTGAGCAAAAGAAAACCAAAGTAATTCCATTAGGTTCAAAACAAAGGAAAGAAAAAATAGGAAAAATACATACATTATTCCTGAAAGTTGCATTCACCTCTTCAGTTAGGTTCAATAAAACCTCAGCATCCTGTAAACACCTGGTAGAATCAAAGGAAAACTGTTCAGAACTGGTTATGTCCCACTGGAGAATTTTAACACAGCCGGGGCAAATTTATATTCAATCGTTTTACCCAATGTTGGGAAGTCGGTTGTGCTGTTCCTGGAATGCGTCCAGTGCCAACATGGCAGCATGGATTTGTAGTGGGGCCTGGTGGGGTAGATTTGAAAAGATGTCTTTTGGTGTGTTGCACTAGGAAAGCGAGCCATTTCTCTTGTGTGTTTGGTGACATAGAAGCTCTTACCTCTGGTTTACTCAGGTCTGGAGTCAGAATTCGAGGATCACACAGCTGCTTCTCTAGGGTCTCCTGAAATACAGCAATGATCGACATTAAGAACCGTATAGAAAGAATCATCTCACCTCTCGCTGTCAATGGTCAACTTACAAATCTGTATGTCTTTGGGGTTTTTGTGAGAACAACAAATCCTCCGTGTGCGTAAGGTTGCAGCTGGGATGTGTCTCCTACTGCAAAACTGTGTGGCGAAAGGACCTCTAAAACACCACGCACACACACACATTCAAACAAAACACAAGACAAAGACAGAAATGTCCTCAATTAGAACAACTCCTTTTATACCGCAAATGTATGAACAGTTCAAAATGTGATAAATATACACCTCAGTATGTAATCAAGGTTTTTTCTCCATCCCTGTGATTAATATTTTTGCTGGCATCACATACAGATGAAGGGTAAAGTCTTAGATTTTTAAAAGTGTGAAACAAGTGATTTATAATACCTGAAACATGTTGCACAGTGCCATTCAATTCCTCCATGCCATTAACCTCTCTGAAGACAACACTCTGGCCTGTCTGCAGACCGTGTGGTCGGTTGTCCATGCAGGTTACCACCCCAGGATTGCCCTGCAATTACAGGTTAAAAGATGATTCACTCATTCTTTTGCCAAAGAAAAAATAATGAAACTGAAGTTCAGATAATGTATTCCTCAACTCTTGAAATGCAGAATATGTATGCTTATTAGGACTTTCAATAGTATAATTAAAAATTATAAGAAAAAGAATGGTTGGACCTCCAAAGTTTAAGTGAAAAGAATGCTGGGGGTTCAGAAAGTGTTCAGTTTACCTGAGTGATATTTTGGATGAAAAGCTCCTTGGGCTCCTCTCCTGTGGGGTCTGACACCACAAACTCATCTCCAAAATCACAGAAGACCCGCACACAAATACCAAATGCATCACAGCTGATGAACTGTTGGAAGACATGAAGCACAAAAGTTGTTACTGCACATTCAAATGCTTCTGACAACTGCAGAATGAAGGTCCTTCACATGTACCGCATGTATATAAAAAAATAAAGGACAACCTACTCTGATGGGTGGTTGTTGCGAGTGGCAAAAGTCGTTAACTCTTTTCTGCAAGCAGATTCTGGCTTCAGTCAGAATAACACACTAGTGGAGAGAGGAGAGCAGGCAGTCAGATAATAAATGCTAAGCTGAGCATACTGAACAACATTGCTAGTTTTAAAAAAGCCAAACTCCAATCTTGGAAAGCTTTATATTCAAACACAGGTCATTTAAATAATAAATACTTTACAAGTTTCATCAAACACAAGTTTGCAACCAAAATAGAGTTTCAACAAAGACAGATTAAACATTGTTTAACTGTTCATGGTCATAACCAAGATGTTGACAAATCACATCATACCTGATACTTTCTGAGAAAACTAAGATCAGTATTGTTGTCTAAAACAGATGACGATATGTCAACATGGACATAGGGGTTCAACTCTGCGACACGAGTGCACACTGCTTCCACCCTGCGATGCAAATTAAGAGGGTAGTTAAGAAAATCAATAAGGAGCATGTGCAGTATGCACAAAAGACAGTATGCATGATCTTTACTGATAAGAATCAGATTCCTTACCTCCTTTTCTGGCTCAACACATCCTCCTTACGGATAAAAAAGTTGGAGCCCAGGTCCCAGGTCTCACACATCTTTGTGTCATGAAGAGTGACTGCCTACACACAGACAAACAACTAAGGTCACACAGAAAGGCCAGAAATCCATACATTCTACATTTTAAACATCACACATTTTGTGTTGCAGGATTGTCATGATATGTAATGAATGCATACCTTCACACCAGCCAAAACAATATTCTTTGCTGCAAAATCAGAAAAAAAAAAAACCCAATGTCAGTGGCAAGGCCCTTAGAGCATTGTTTTGCAATA
The DNA here is from genome assembly GCA_016586285.1 of Arothron firmamentum. Classification (NCBI taxonomy): domain Eukaryota; kingdom Metazoa; phylum Chordata; class Actinopteri; order Tetraodontiformes; family Tetraodontidae; genus Arothron; species Arothron firmamentum. The sequence continues at coordinate 63,348 of BJFM01003137.1, read as the reverse complement.
ATATGATGCAAAGCATACCTATCTCAATTCCAAGTCCTCCCATTCCACTGAGAAAGACAGAGGACTGGGCCATCTGATGCATAGCATTGTCTCCCAACACATATCGCTGGCGGCTGTATAGGAGAATGGACGAAGACATAGTACCAGAAAACAAAAGATCAAATTTAAGATGTATTGCTGTTACTTCTGTCCTTCGTCACTGTTGTATTTTTTTTCGTTTGTAACGTTTCAAGTGCCTAGTAAGGAGGCTACAATACATGGTGATACAGGTTAAATGGTAGACTTGCCTGTAAAGAGAATCATCAATCTCCATAGATTCTGTTGCCATGCTGGGAGGGGAGGTGGGGAATATCCAACTGTCAGACAACAACTCGGTCAACATGGAAAGCATTTTTTAGAATGCAATTATTGCATTCTAAATTTAATTTTTTTAGGTAACTTAAAAGAGATAAAATAAACATCCGATTATAGGTTAGCTAGCTGGAGGGCTAATTCTTAAGGTCAGCTAACTATTGTCATTATCGTTTTTGCTAATCTAATAACGCTAAGCTCGCAAAAGCACAATGTTTTTCTAAGGCATTGTGGTGATGGACACACTTAATGATTAGTTGTCTATAAAAAACTAGTAACAGAAGCTCCGCGTTTGCAGCTAATAACGGGTAGCTTGCTGTGCCGCTGTTGTTTTAGACCGGTAGTGAGAGACACTTATAAAGTCGTCAGAAGTGATGATGCATAAATTAGAAAACAAAAAAAACTCCCACGGGTAGATAACGCTATTTATGTTTTATCACTCTGTTGCTCAACAATAAAAATACGAAAAAAATAAGGTTAAATAGAGGTAAATATCAGTACCTAGCCACCTGTCAGTAGCGCGATGAGCTCTAGCAAATGAATGGCTGTGACTTATTAAAAAAAAGAATTCTTCCGGGTAACCCGGTCACATGATTAGGGTCATCCAATCCTTGACACTTCTGCTAGTGACATCCAACACCATGTTCGTGTTAAAAAAAAAAAAAAAAAAAAAAAAAAAAAAAAAAAACATGTTGAATGGTTAGCTCCACGAGTTTAATATTTCATATGCGTAAGTTTATACGTTTATGTTCTTGCGGGGTATATTGTGACCCATCACGGGAACACTTGCGAACGTTGTTTTGGGTGTAATTGATAGACCAAGAATCTAGCTTGTTTTAGTAATACTATGCCATTAAAATGTAATAAAGAAAATTTATAGAATAGGTCTCATGAACAACGCTAACAGAGGCCATACTAAATAGCAGCAAGTTCGCGTTTAAACGTACTGTAATACGTTGACATTGCATTATAATTGTGTTGAAATTGTGCGACATTGTATTCCATTAAGATATTAAGTACGGATTGAAACACCGATGGTGTTTCCAAATCTGTGGGCGTGTTATCGGCAGAACCAATCAGAAAGCGTGTTGTTATTACCTTAAAACAGATATGAACGCAAACGCTCACACTATGAAAGAATTTTAAGAAAAAGACAACATCTGCTTCATCTGCTCCTAAAAGGTCTCTGGTACTCATGTTTCTCTGACACAATTAGGAGTTACAAGAGTTATAATGGAGATAATTATATAAAAAATGGAGATTTATTGGCTTTGAGGGTGGCCTTTAGGGGTAAGAAGAATTTAACAGGAAATGAAAGCATAAAGGTCTGAACTTGAAACTGGTCTGAGACAGTGACAAAACAAACAAAGAACCAAACATGTTATTACTGCTGCCCCTTCCTGATTTCGCTGGTATGTTGTGTTGCAAAACCAGTGCATTATTTGTAGGTGTGTTATGGATGTTCACAGGGACATTTGGGGCCATATCTATCAAAGTTCAGCAGCTTTATGCATTTGACATTTTCATTTTTTTTCAAGGGACATTTTAAGGTGCACATGAGTGCAAGTATTAGGGACAAAAATTCAACTTTAGACTTTGGAAACACCCACCCTCTGATTTTTATTGGTCAAAGACCCACATGGGACGCCTCCTCCTGAACAAGAACCAAAGTCACACATGCACACACCAAAGTAACTCGCTTTCAACTCTCAGACCTTCGCACAGATTCAACCGGTCATGGCAATGTGGTGCAGTCGGACGGCGCTGCGTCGGCTCCAGCAGATCTCTGTTTCCCAGCTAAAGATGGCAGAGGGTCTCACAAGTAGCACACAGAGGGAGATGTCTACTTTGCCACGGGTGTATGTGACCCGGCAGATCCCACCCGAGGGCTTGAAGGTCCTCCGTGAATCTGGAAAGTGAGTAAATGAACTTTGCATTATGCATTGTGTCTAACTATATTTGAGGTGATTGCACTGAGAAAGCAGAATGGTTTTGAGATGTGCACTCTGAGGTTCATCATTTACTTTGAGTAAACAGGAGCACTAATCTTTGCCCCATAGACAGCCTGATAAGACAAATAGCCCAAAGGCTGTTCCCCCATATCGCAAGCATATAGTGGGAGATATGTACATTATGTTGTGTTTATAAATCAATACATTAAAAAACAAAAAAAGCTGATTTCCGTCATCGTTGATGACACTTCTCTCCAGGGTGCAGTTCGAGCTGTGGGACTCCGATGACATCTCCGTGCCCAGGAAGGAGCTGCTCCAGAGGGTCAAAGGTGTTGACGCCCTGCTGTGCGTGCTGACTGAGAAGATTGACGCAGAGCTGTTGGATGCTGCAGGTGAACAGGAGCTCTGGCGTCAGTGAGCTGTGGCTGCACAATAAAAAACCCTGCCCAGATTTCACAGCTTTGTCTCTGTTTGGTCTTTGCTGTGCAGGTCCAAACCTGAAGGTGGTCAGTACCATGTCTGTAGGTTATGACCACCTCTCACTAGATGAACTGAAGAAAAGGTGATTTCTATTTTTTTAGTCCAAAAATGTGTGGCTCTATGTGTGTGTATTTGTCATTTATTGGCTCCCGTTTGTGCTTTTCCCTCAGAGGAATCCGTGTTGGTTACACCCCTGAAGTTCTGACTGATTCTGTTGCAGAGCTGACCGTGGCCCTCCTGCTCACTACCTCCAGGCGGCTCATAGAAGCCACACATGAAGCCAAGACGTAACTTGCACATAACAACCGCTTTTCTCTCTCTCTCTCCCCTTCTCAGTCAAAGGTTATATCTCCCTCTTCCTCTCCATATTTTGTATCAGTGGGGGGTGGGGCACGTGGAGAACTCTGTGGCTGTGTGGATATGAGCTGGCCAACAGCACTGTGGGTATTCTGGGCCTGGGGAGGATTGGTGAGTGTACTATGTGTGAAACAACACACATGTGCTTGTTGTCATGCCAATCGGCTCCCTCTTCCCTCTGACCCGGTGGGATCCTTCTCTAAGGCGTGGCTATTGCCGAGCGACTGGCACCTTTCAAAGTCAAGAAGTTCATCTACACAGATGTGGCCCCCAGGCCCGAGCTGGCCAGCCTCATCAACGCCGAGTACGGTAGGGCCTACTAATTTATATCAGTAATCTCTGTTGCTGCTTTTCGAGCCCAGTGGATGCAATGCTTTATTTTATTGACTGGAGTCGTTGGCGTACTGATGTCATGACATGTTGAAAACGGTTCCGTTGTCTCTCGGTTCAGTGTCGTTTGATGAACTGGCAAAGGAGTCGGATTTTCTGGCCGCTTGTTGCGCTTTAACACCAGAAACAAAGGAGATCTGCAACAAGAACCTCTTCTCCAAAATGAAAAACACATCCATTTTCATCAACACAAGCCGGTACTATAATCAGTTTGAGTCTACACACAATTTATTTATTATTATTATTATTATTATTATTATTATTATTATTATTATTATTATTATTATTATTATTGTTGTTGTTGTTGTTGTTATTATTGTTATTATTATTATTATTATTATTATTATTATTATTATTATTATTATTATTATTATTATTATTATTATTATTATAACTTGTGTTTTTACAGACCTTAGTGCAAGTTGTAGTATGTTGAAAACTTCTTTCCTAATGTTCTGGTCTGTTCTGGTCCGTGCAGTCTGATGCAGCTTCTTTGAAAAATAGAAAACGATATATTTTTTTGTAGCTTAAAGCGACAGATTTCACAGGCATGTTAATTTATAAGGAGGCTGAAGTGATAATGGATATGGGTCTGTATAAATATAAATACTAGAGGAAATGTTCTAAATGTTGAGCATTAGAGTTAAACTGTTGCCTATTTGTGTAACTGCTGTTGTCAGGGGTGGTGTGGTGAACCAGGAGGACCTGTATGAGGCTCTGTCCACCGGCCAGATTGCTGCAGCCGGCTTGGACGTCACCGTCCCTGAGCCCCTGCCCACAAACCACCCTCTCTTTACACTCAAAAACTGCGGTGAGCCCTTCATAATTCCATAAACCTGGCTTTGTTTACTTCTTTTAATGCATATTTATTCTCTTCTCCCACAGTCATCCTCCCACACATTGCCAGTGCTTCCTATACTACTCGGAATGCGATGTCCGCCCTGGCAGCAAACAACCTCCTCCTTGGCCTTCAAGGCAAGCCGATGATCAAGGAACTCAAACTGTAACGGACCTCTTCTAATTATATCATTTATATATCATTTTCAATATCAAAATATATATACTGAATGTAAAAGGCCTGTATTTACATGTATTCTGAACATTGCAGCATTTAAATGAGTCATTAGGAAAGCAAAAGTAATGTCTGTAATTCTATATATTACTTAATCATACCCTAGATTCTATTTTATGTCATTAATGGATGGGTCTCATGAGTGAATTGTCAATTTGTGACCGGTGTTTGTACAATCAGATCTGTTTTTGATCATTATTTTCACACAAAAAGAGGTCACATTTGTGTTCATTGTCTTTATTTGAATCTGCCTGTACAACCAAACACCTGCAAATCATTTTACCCTTTGAAAAAAAGAGCCAAACACACAGTCCTCTATAGGTCATGAGTTAAAAAAGAGGGTCTGGTTTGGTATAGCAACAAAATACCGGCTTTGGCCGCTAGAGGGCATAAGGCATCATCTAAAAATCAATTTAGGATTTCATAAATTTTGACAGTTAGGGGGAACAGTCAGTGCATTTTTGTTCAAATTCATCCTTAAATTCATTTAATGCCACAGAAGCCATCTTGGAGTACTTGCTCGATTTCCTCAAATCTGCAGCCTTTTCTGGAACGCCCAGACTCCGAGGCTGACTATTACACACACGATAACAGACGTCACACATCAGATTAAAAACAATTATGAGTTAACATTTTACACACATTTCCTCCTCAGCACGGAAGCAATGGCCCATTGGCATATTCTTCTGCGACGTGACTTACAGCACAATACACTTTCACGCAGAAAACAACAAATTCTACTCTGAACATTGTCAAAAAAAAGCTGCTCTCTATTTATTACCCCGACCAGGTAAGGCATCAAATACTGCTTTCATTCCTATCAACTAAAACCGTCCTCTTAACATCTGTGTTTTCTATCAGATGTTCATTTTAAAAGTGCACCAAGCTCTGAATTCAGGTGCATTCGACAAGCTTGCGACCCTAAAAATACACAGGGACCAATATAAAACTAAAGTGGTTTTGCATTTCGAGGATTATGGGAACAAAGCAGGAAAACTGGCTAGCTCCTAGAGCTAAAGAAGACAAGTTCACGTTAATGGTTTCAAAACAGCTTTCTAGCATCAAAGTGTATCAAAAGACAAATACAAATCACTGATATTACATACAGCAGTACATGTCCACAAGTGGTTTTACGTCCTCTCCAACAGGACAGGGACAATTTCCTTCATGCCAAGTCTCTCTCAACACAATCGGATTACCCTGCATGTAAACAGATTACGCCCAGATCCGAGATGCTTGTCCTTCACAGTCTGTTGGGGGCTAGTTCCGCAATAGACAACCAGAAATCGTGTTGTCCTCGTAAAAAGAGCGAACTCAAAGGACATTTCCTGTCCAGTCGTCACGCTTTTCTTTTTTCTTTTTTGTTTTAAATGTGCAAATCAAAACTACAAGACTTTCCTTCAAATGATCTTGGCAACGCAACAGGTGATGGTAATGTAGAGATGCTCGGAAAAGGCAGCTTTTGGAGAGCAAACCTACTCCGTTGCTCGTGCTGCGTTTATAGTTTCCACATAAAACTGATCTTCTTCATTGGTGTTTATCGTCTCAAATGTCAACAGAGACTGAAATGGGTTATGATCCTACGTGCATGGATTCATCCGTGCACATGTTTTGGATGAAATCCAGAATTGGGTGAATTATTAGGGAATTCTATTCAGCAGCACCAGGGTGAGTTTTCTTGGCTACATTAAAACAGACACTCGTACTTCAGGGGGAAAACAATGAAGTACACACACTTACATAACTGCTTTTTGTACATTGCACTACTAGGAACAGCTCTTACAGGTTTTATAAATAAACCTACATTAGGAAACACAAATGAACAGTCTGTGCGCTCAGCTGCTACACAATTCACAAACGCCATGTAACATATGCTAATGTTGGTCAAATTTAATCCTAAAAAAAGGCAAGGTCAAAGTAGATTCCGTGGATTATTTAATGCATGGTGATGTCCTCTTGGTTAAAGAAGGGGAAAAATAATCTAAAGTGTGCATATAGGAAATTCTTCTTCCAAACCAGAGCTTTTGTCTTTACTGCATTGTTGTTCTTTTTTTGGAAAAGTAAATAGCAATTTTCATCTTTGGCTGGTGATCCGGTCTACTGTCAGCGTCACCGTTTCTGCAAACTCTGATCTTAGAAATGCAATCCGCCCTTCCTTCCCTGCCCCCTCGCGGCGCCTACAGCAGGGTGCTGTTGCTGTTCTGCCAGCGCAGGCATGTGGTCTTCGAGTGCTTGTACAGGTGCGACGACTGGCTGAAGCGCTTCCCACACTTGAGACAAGCGTACGGCTTCTCTCCCGTGTGGACCCGGATGTGTTTCTTGCAGTCGGTGAGGGTGAGGAAGGTCTTGCAGCAGATTTTGCAGGCGTACTTCCGAGCGCCCTCCACCACCAGCACGTTATGCTCCGACAGAGCCTTCTTGCACTTGGACAGGACGTCGGCTGACGCCCGGGTCAGCTGAGGGGGGAGGGAATTGGGGCGACCGCTGTTCATCTCGTATCCGCCGCACTTGTTCAGAAGCAGGGGGCTCGCCATGCTTGATGAGGGAGCGGCGGGGTCCTGCAGAACGCCGTTAATTCCTTCGTCGCCTATATGGGAAGCTATTTTTGGAGCAATACGTCTGTAGCCTGGGTAACCCAGTCCAGACGGGGTTGCTTCTGTCGCCCCTCGTGAATGGCGTCCCAGGGAGTGAAGCCCCAGATTTGAGCGCTGGAAATCCAAAGCAAAAGGGTAATCTCCTGCGCGCCCTCCGGTCCCACTTCCTGCATTTCCCCTCGCATCCCCTAAACCCTCGTGAACAGATCGGAGAAAAACAGAATCGGGCTGAAGGTTCGCCCCGTAACCGGTTCGACCCCCGGCTTCCACCTGACCCGCCTGCAGCAGAGAGGAAGGGGTGGAACTTGATGCTCCGCCAGCTTCCTGCCTCATCAGGAAGTGGTGTTTGGCTGCGTCGCCGGTTGTTGTGTTCGGGAGCTCATTTCCAGCAACCAGTCCCGTCTCAGCACTTCTGAAATCCTTGGGGCTGAGGAAAGAAGAGATGCTGAATCCAACCTTGGCGGCCAGGCCGCTGTTGCAGACGAAGCCTCCTGTGACGCCGGCGCCCCCCCCCAGGCTGCTCTTGAGATGAAGCTGCTCTCTGGGCTGCAGCAGCGAGTCGGAGCTCGGCCGAGGTTCCGAGGTGAAGCTCCGGTCGCTGCTCTCGGGGCTGAGCTCGGCTTTCTCCTCCTCGTCGCGGCCTCCGGGCTCGGCCGGGTCGCTACCCTCCGCCTGCGACGTCACATCGCTGGTTTCATCGGTCGGCTCCGGGGAACTCAGCGGCTCTCGTTTGACCACCACCTACGGATGGAAAAAACACAGGTTGGCATCAGGGGAGGAGTCATTCTCGCACCTGTCTCGTGCTAAATGTGGGACTAGGTCAGATGCAGGTGTGATAAACCCGCAAACGGTGAAAGCAAAAACCCCAAAATTCACCACTTCCACATAAAAAAAATGAGACACAGCCCCAGCGTTTATGTTACCTTCTGTTCATCAGCCTCTTCCTCCTCCTCCACCCCTGACTTGATCTTCACTCCAGCCCTGCTGCCCCCGTGATCTTGCTCCTCCATGTCCTCCTCTTTGTTGACCCCGCCCTGCATTCTCTCCAACTCCTCCCCATCACAGCGCCCGCCGTCCGACTGACTGGGCATCTGAGGGTCATCCTGGGAAGCCCCGGCTTGGTCTGCGACTGTGCTTTCTAATTTGGATCCACTGCCCATCTTGTGGGAGTCTGGGGACAGCAACGCTCCGTCCTCTCGCTGCGCATGCACCCCTCCGTCCGCTAACGCGCCCGTGTTAGGTGTGGAGGGCCGCTGCCTCTGCCTGGGCCTCTCCTCTGACAAACCCACCGTCATAGAGGGCTTCCGTTTGTGGAAGCGTCGGATGGGGAAGGAGGCTCTCTGTTCGATCCCCTCTCTAGAGGCATTACCAACGCTGTCCTCTTCCATCCCACCCAGCGCTGAGCTCACCAGGCTAAGTCCCAACTGCTGCAGGAGGAAGGAGCGCTGCAGCTTCGAAGTGGTGGCGTTTGCTGCCAGGTCAACGTTACTTGGTGGAGCGGGGTTCGCCGCTAAATCCGCTTGCGGCTGCCTGTGCCTCTGCTGCTCCTGCTGCGGGCAGTGATGGCTGGATCTCTCCGATGCGGGGGACATGGGCAGCGTGCGTGTGGTAAGGTAATGTTTGCAGGCCTTGACTACATTGTTGAGGTGAAGATGCGAGGCGGCGAGCAGGATATCCATGACGTTGCTCTCCCCTAGCATCAGGGTGGAGGTGTACATCATGTCTACCAGTGCAGCAAAGGCCTCTGCGGTCACCACCTGCGAGCACACACAGTGTTTGACAAACAGAAAGCATTATTCAAGACATTTGTCAAACACAGCAGAAACAGTGATTACACTAACGAAACTCTTAAATATTGGGGCGACAATAGGTCTTTGGCTGCAGTGACTACAAGTAGCTACCATTAGAAAGCCAGAGAATTACTAATTAGTGTCATTATACAAGTATTTTAGGATGCAAACCTCACTATCCAGCTGGATCATGTTCATGCTGGCATCTCCTTCTGCCACAGTGAACAGGGCTCTGAAATGGGTGCTGCAGGCTGCCAGCACCGAGCGGTGGGCCTTGAAGTGTCTGCTGCCCACCACAATGACACAGTCCCACAGCTGACCGTGCACACGCTGGTAGTTGAGCTGCTGAAAGATCTGCTCAAAGTGACCTGGGAAGTCCATGGCTCTAAAAAAAAAACAAAAAACAATACAGTGGTGATCAAACAGTTTGGTGTACTGTTGTGAATCATTTTGTCTGCAGAGAAGCTGGGACTGCAACATTGCTAAATTAATTATATCTGTCTAGTTATATCGTTACAAATTTCATTAGGGGAATTAGTTAAATGGCACAGAGGACACAATAGTTACAAAGGTTCTAACAACATTTGATGGACAACATTATTAGCTAGCATGTCTGAATTTGCTAACAGCCCCGATTTGGTTAGCTAACACGCAAAAATAAAAGATAGCATTGTTTACGCAAAAACACAGGGATTAGAGTCAGGATATTACCTTGAAATTACGAAAATACGTAAGTGGCAAGTGGCAAAAACAGGCCGTTGACCACAAGCGGCCAAGGCTAAGGTTAGCTGGCTAGTGCACAGCAAAACATGTCCGTTTGCTACATCAAACACGGAAGGATCATTTAGATCCCTGGTGGAAAATGCTTTGGGGTACCGAGGAAGTCTTTTAAATCAGGCATAACAACGAGACATCCCTATTCCACCCGCACGTTGTGCTGAAGTAGCTTACTCACTGAATTGATAGAGATCACTGCCAGTGATAACGGTATCTGTCCTTGCCACCCTCGATGTTTAGTCAAATTTAACAGGCGATAAGAACACAGACGCGGACATTAGTTGAAGAAAATAAATAACTACTCTCGACTGAGAGGAGGAAGTGTTTGAATTTCTATCATCAGACAGCGATACTAGCCAGACTCACATGGTGGCGCTGTGCTTCATTCACCCTCCATGAAATTTCTTGCTATCTCAAATCTCGACAGAAGATGGCGCCGTTTTCCTCCTGTAAGTGCAACTGAATATTTCAGAACGTATTAAAATACGTTTGACCACGAAGTGTAACGTTTTGCCGTGTTGTTATCCATGGGAAGTATTCAAGGCATTCTTTTTATGTTAGTTAGGCACGTATGCTCAACAGCCATGTCGTTCTAACAAAACAATCCCTCACCTGAACTTTGCGAAACCGGAAATACGTCAAGGAATCATCTTGCGTCATCTTTTACTGTTGTCAACAAAAATGGCTGCGTCCTGCTCGATGGTGCGCTGCGGCGAGGAGACCGATTCCGATAAAGTCGCTATTGGTATATTACATATTTGCTAAGTTGGTTGTTTAAAACGAAGATGTCGTTATTATGTCAGTGGTTTATTTTACCTTGCTTAATTCCCAATTTTGAATAAACGTTGATGTTACACACGTGGGTCTAGGCAGCGAGGCTAGTTTATTTTCTTCCCTGGGTTGAGTTTCACTCGTGTGCATATTGTCAAGTATATGAAGGATTTAAATATAACATGGTTTTGTAAAATTGGCATATGTGTTATGACTTTTTTAGAGTAGTACTAAGTTGTATTTCTGATCATAAAAGTTATATTTGAAGTTGCAGTGGTGGAATCACAGTACACATTGATAATAAATGTAATAATTTACTATACTAGGGATTTATTTATATTACACAGTAAACTTATTTTATTTGTACTAAAGACAGTTTTCTGAGTAGGAGCCTTACAAATTGAAATCTAATGTAGTGACAACAAAAGTTTAGCAATTATCTAATCATGTACCATGATTACCATGTCATTCTGTGTCGTTTTTACAGTCAAGTTTTCAAATGGAAGTATCAAAACTACAGACAAACTTGATTTCACAATGTACAAAAACACAGATGAGATTAACCCAAGAAAAAAGCACCAACGGATCCTGGTGAGACACAAGCGCCGCTTTATTCTCGGCGCAATCTGGTGGCACAACTGTGTCAGGAGATTTGTTTACCTGCTCTCGTGACCCTGGTTCTGCTGTCCTCTCTTTAGGTTGCTGAATCAGCGAGATTGTCCTATGTTGGAAGTAATTTTGGGGCAGGTACCTTGAAATGCAACAACCTTTGCAAGTAGGTGATTCTGGCATACAGCTGTGACTGTGACAACCTGTTGCTCTGGATGCGATGAATAACCATGGCGATTTGGTGTCTGTTTAGGTATTATGTTGGAGTGTTGAACAAAAAAAACATGCAAATGGAGGTGCACAGTGCACAGATTTTCAACTTGCACCCAGTTATACCAGGTAAAAAGAGGCAAATCTCCAGCATGACCTGCTATTAATAAAAAAAACATACATACCACAAGTCCCAGATAACTATCGGTATCTTTATCGTTGAAATGGAAGCAAGACCTCAGTTTTTGTCTGCTGATCTGTTTGTTCTTCAGGTGAGATGGTAGAGACCACAAAGGATCAGGAGACGTCTGCATCATACAGAGACAAGGTAAAGCATTTACTTGTTTTAGGGGAAAGGCTGAAAATATTGTTGTTTTTAATCTAAAGCTCTGGCTCCTCTTTAGGTTGACTCATTGGTTGAGGCTTTTGGGACCAACAAACAGAAAAGAGCTCTGAACGTTCGCAGACTGAACCAGGTGTGCAGCGAAACACTGCATCTCACAGTGGCTAAAGCTGCCAACACGGTGATTGAACAGAAGGGACTGGAAAGTAAGCGGATGCTGTCTGTGTGTTTATATTTCCAAATAGCTGATATAGCTGCTTGAAGCATATTTTGCTTTCACACCATTATGTGAACTGTCAGTGATTTCTCATGCGTTTATCCTCTCCTTCTCTCAGCTTTACAACAGGAAGTGGCCGAGACGGAGTCAAAGGAAGAGCTGACTCTGCACCTGCCCCCCTGCGATGCTGACGCCGACAGCCCCGAGAACGTCTACCTATTTGACGATCGCATCTTTTTATGCATTATATTTCACTAGGAATGCATATATGTTCAAAAGTGGGGGCACTGCCAAATGATAGACAGAGCACATTACATTTCATTTCATGGTGATAAGTAACTCAAATGAGATGGAGATGTGTTTGTGTCCCCTTTCCTTATTATCTCTCTTATAATCGGTGGATAAGCGGGTCAGATAACAGCTATTTGAAAGATGTGTTTGTGTCCGGGTTTCTGTCCTTGACTGATGCTCACAGTCCTAAGTCCAGCTGAATTCAGAGCTCTGGAGGAGGGTGGGGCCAAGATGGCAGCACTGACCCCTGAGGAGCTGCAGAAGATGAGAAATGACAGCCGGTAGGACGACGCTCGCCAGTGGGACATTTTATCACGCTGCATTTGAATTCCTTTTAGTCCCACTATGACTTTCCTTTTTAATTATTATTCTTCCAGGTGTCTGTGTGTCGTGAAGATTCTTGAGAGTATGCAAACTGCTGGTGAAGAGATGAGGGATAAAATGTCACGTTGCGCATATTACCTTTCACTGCTCCTCAAAATGGCAGGGCAGAAAAATGTTTCTCGGAAGTGTGAGTAGTGTCTTTTTTTGGTCACTGTTGTTTTTGCAATCCAACTGGATTAACGGTATGTTGCGTTCACATGCAGTTATGCAGGAGGAAGGCTGCCATCGCATCATTCAGAGCAAACTGTTCAGAACATTCACCGTCGAGACTTTCAACAATGGCAGGTAGGACAGGAGCAAAGCGTGGGATCCGTCTGTAATTTCTCAATTTCAATATTTAATCTGTTGAAATCCTTGTTTTCCACCATCACTTTTCATATTCCCATAAACAAAGTTGCAGTTGGCTTTACCTCTTTTGAACCACGTTTGTCTGATTCTGTTGAATTATATGCAAAACTGGCTCGCTCATTAAGTAATGCTTTACTCTTTAGAGTCCAGAACATGGTATCTTCATCCATGCGTGCAAAATTGGCAGCCTACTCTCTGGCCCTGCTGTTGCACATGGGTCACATGACCGCTGACCTCACGTTACTGCATCGTGATCTGGGAATCACAGAGGCCAGGTAAGGATCTATCATCTGTAATGTGTTTGATTTTAATCAAACACAAAAAAGTAAGAACTGAATTTGCATTTGTGTCCCTACAGAATGATCGAAGTGGCAAAGTCTATGAGGCTGACTCTAATCCGACCGCCTCGGGCCAAGGGCCCCAAGGTTGGACTGCAAGACGAGCACAAACAGGCCTCCCTTGTTCTCCCGCTGGTCACGTACGATCAGTTGAAGGACAGACCGAAACGTAGGAAAATGCGCTAAACTTCTAGACAGGCGGTCAAAGGATCCAAGCGTCATAAACAAGAACAGTTTATTGTTGCATTCCTTTGACAAATAAAGTGGTGAATATTCATTTGTACAGTTTTCTTTACTGCTTACTGTGCAATTTAAAAAGAGACACATTTGAGAGGTCAAAGACATAATATTCAGGCACATTTGTACACTGATCACTTTCCTTCAAAGTACAGGATAGTATTAAATTTGGCTCTTTTTTTGCATATGTCTTAGACAATTTCTCCCTAAATACTATCTCTAAACTGGGCACAGCTTCACTTAAAAATAAAATAATAATAATAAAGCTGACATCTCTGAGATCTCAAGTTAGGATTTTTAAGTGTGCACTTCCTAACCAGCCAACCTCAGATGCAAACTAACATACAGTAGTTCTGTACTTGTATGTGAAATGGGAATATGAATTCCTCCCCTGCACTGCCACCATACAAAGCTGGGATGGCATTTACAATGTAAATTAAAAACCAGGTCTGATTAGCTAAACACAGAAAAAGTATAATGGTAACTAGCATAAAATGAGAAGTGCAATCCACAAAGGGAAAGTGCATTTCAAAGACAATTTTGTCACACACCACTGCTTTTTGTATCCACACAACAAAGCTTTTTCCAAGGTGAAAGCCAGTCTGGGCCGGAGGATAGATTGAGCTGAGGTGGGGAACTCCACTGGACTGAAGAGGAGTTCATAAACGTTGCATGTTCTGGTCTAAAGATGAGGGAGCGTCTGAGTGATCAGAGCACGATTCCAAAGCATCCCTGATAGTGTTACATTACATTACTGTAGAGACCATTATGGAGAACCTGCCCATTTACAGATACAAGATTTTTAGATTTTAGAGTTATGTGTACTGGATTGAGGCCCTTGAAGACTTGGTCTGGACAGCGTCATCAAAACGTCTTTATTTCTATTTACATTTTATACCTTCTGTTCCTTAAATCTTCAGTATGATAAAGGCTGACATTGATGTGGTGTGATAACATTTTCACTTCATTAGTTCACCTCTCAAGTCTGATCAGTGGTTATAGTACAGAGAAATTCCTCACATGTACACAATGTTCCAGACCCCCAATCACCTCTTAGTGAAAGGAATTTATAGAAGTTTTTTTTTCCCTAAGTGCTCACCAGTATTCAAAGGATGGAACAAAACATGCTGCCACCATGGCAACCACTTTCTACTGTGGCACTTATCCTTGTTGTCATGGAAATTCCAAGTCCAGAAGGGCACTGAGACAAGGAGAGGCCACAGGGTGAGCTGACCAGTGGACGGGGAGGTGGGTTTTCCAAAACCCAGGACGGAGAAGTAAAGCTACAAAAAAAAAACAGAAACATAAATGTGTTACCATCTTTTTTTTAAAAGTGACAATTCACCTGATTAAAAAGATTTAAATTACCTGTTACTATGCAGGAGAATACTGTTGTTGCGTAGCACACAGCTATCATTGCCTTGATCCATGTGTAACAGTGTTTTTTTGGTTCCAGGATGGCCCTGGAACAAGAGATTGTCATGGACGAAAGCTTTGACTGGGCCCAGCACAGCAATGCCGCAGCCTCGTGCCGGTTGAACACGGTTGCGCAAAACCTAACAAGAAAAAATGAGTTAGATAAATAAACGCATTAATGACCGGTAAGATCTGTGTGCGCGCCTTTTCCCTCACTTTAATATCAGTGCCGCTGGAGATCTGGATCCCGCATCCTCGGTTTCCGACCACGTCGTTCTCCACGATCTGCCCGTTGCCACTGAAACTGACGCCGTGGCCACCGTTTTTGTAGATTCCATTGCCGCGAAGCTCTGCTCTGCAGTCCTTCTCCACCGTAACTCCGCCGCAGCCGTTGTTGAGAATGCAGTTGGTGCCCAGTCGGGTCAGCTGACTGCTCTGCAGCAAGGTGACCCCGGTGCCCCGGTTGCTGCTTATGAGGTTCCCAAACACATTCAGGGGCTCGCTGCTCTTCACGTAAAGTCCCACTGCTAAAGAAATGCAGAGGGAAGGCTGATGAGAACATTGTGGATAAGAAGTCAAGGATTTTTCTCATGTTTCATCAGGCTCAGTACTAAAGAAGTCCGACATTATCAGCCTCCCGATATTATCGCCCGATAAAGGAGTTCAAAATGAATATCGGAAAATATCAGTATTTGGAAAATATTATAAAAATATGACTTTTTAAAAACATTTCTCCCAAATTTAGTACTACGCTTGATGATGTCATCAAACCGCAGCGAAGCATAACAGGTTTGACCAGAATGTTTATTTTTATTTGGAAAACCTTGAAGTTGTTAGATTTATCATTATCTATGCATCCAGCAGGACATCACAGTCCAAATTAGCCACTATGTGTTAATTCCACATATATCAGTATCGGAAATTAGGAGTTGGACAATATCGGGATATTGGTAAATAGGTCAATATCGGACATCACTACTCAGTACCTCCATTGAAGTTCAAACAGTTGCTTTCCACCAGGGCCACGCTGATGGAGCGGCGAGCGGCATGGCGTTCATCTTCACTGTCGAGATCGCTCTCCCACGCAAACAGCTCCCCCTCTTCATTTAAGTTCTCCTGCCCATCTCTCCCTTCTCCTTCCACCCCTCTCCTGTCCCTGGCGCCTTCCTCCCCGCCCGTGCCGTCCTGCGCTGGCCAGTTGCCCTCTCTGGACTCCAGGTTTTCCGAGTCCTTCCTGCAGAACACCGCCAAGCCATACATGCAGTTGTGGGTGATGTAGTTTCCAAGGAGCTGCGGGAGGCTGGAGGACATCACCCACACACCACAGCCTTTGTTACCTTTGAAAACAACAGGAAAAAGAGTTAGCTGGTCGAGGCCAAATCCAAGCTCTCATTTCCTGATGGATCAAAACGGACTTTATCAAGCTGAAATAGCATACAATAGACACGGTTCCCTTCGATAAGTCCACGACCTCGTTCTCCCACTACAACGCCGTCAGAGTAGCCATGACAGATGAAGTTGTTCTTCAAGATGGGGTCTCCTCCTCGGCGGATGTCCACGCCCCCCCACTGGTTCTCTCTGATGATGTTATCTGGAAATTTGAGCAACGCTTTTATTCCAAGCGGCACCAAGGTGAGAAAACAGCCCGGGGGAGAAGGTGAGACGCTCACGCACCTGTGATCACCCCTCGGCCGTTCTCGTTCACGGCGATCCCAGCCGCCTGGCCCTGGAAGATGTGATTCCCGCTAACACGGGGGAAAAGAGGACGGGAGTTGAGACTGAACCGGTCTGCAGAAGCGTCAGTTCCTGCTTGTTTAGTCATGACAAATCAAGCTGTAAACACTCTTGGGAGTGATTACAAAACCCTGATGAAAGATGAAGTTGCAAATATCGCTTCACCGATTTAAACAGAAAAACGGCAGATTAGCATGTGGGAACAGGAAAAACACCAGAAAAATGGTGAAATGAATCATTAACTGTGCTGGCCTGCCTTATTTATATGGTCAGAATGTCTGCTATGAATCAGGGTTTCCCAGAAGTCAGCGTGAGAATAAAATCTAAACACTCATTCCTGGCCGAAGCAGACGTGCGTATACCTACCTGACCACAGGATTGCCGCTGAAGAGAATATACACGCCCGCTTCTTTGTTATTATAGATCCGATTGCTTCGAACGGAACCTTTTCCGTTGCCAAGAACAACGACCCCCGAGCGCAAGCCGCTGTGGATTTTGTTGCACTTTGGAACGAGAGACAAAGGGATAAAACGTAAACCAGGGGCAAACTTTTAAACCATCAACACAAAGGCAGGGAAATGGAATGAGGACCTCATAAACAACAATCACGCTGGTTCTATCATGAAGCCGCAAAATCGTGTCAAACGCTCTCGGAGGGGGGGGGGGGGAAGCAGTGATTACCACAATGATGGGGTTAGCTCCTTTACGGATATCCAGGCCAGCCTCCCCATTGGCGTGGATGTCGTTTTCTGCGATGAGGCCCTGAGCTGAGAGGCGCAGGAACACCCCGGACGCGCGGCACTCGCGCACCTCGTTTCTCAGCATCACAATCTGAAGGAGGCCAAAGAGACGAGGACGATCAAGTATCACTCCACAGCTACTTAATTATTCATGAGCACAAGAGTCCAAACCAAACCGTCACGTTCAAGCGCTGTTAGTGTTTAAAAAAACAAACATTATCTTATTTACCGTTGAGTTCTGGATGCAGCGGACAGCATAGTTCAGCTCGCGAAAAACATTGCCCTCCAGCCGAGCTTGTCCATAATTAGACAAATGCACCCCGCCCTTCCCTTCCCTGAACAGGCAGCGCCTGATAATGCAGCCAAGTGTGGATGCTGCCAACATCTGCGCCTCCGGGTCCCTGTCCAGCTCCTGCTGAAGGGTGAGGAGTTCAGGGGCCGCGGAGGTCGGGACCGGGGGGGAACCCGCCGGCAGGGATCCGTCTTTCCGGCTCTTAAGCAAATGGGAAAGGCCGTGATTGTCGCAGGGGATTTTGTAATGCCGGTTGAGTCGATTTTTGGCGTCGTCGCATCCTCCCCCTTCTGGGTGCTCCTCTTCTCTGTCGCTGCAGTCGCCTTCACTCCAACAATCTTCAATCACGGTGCCCTGACACACCGAGCCAACGCCCGTCTTGTGCAGCCAGCCGTCCACGTTTACGGGCTCATTTTTAACATTGGCGCCCGGAGGTTGATGTGTACCATTGGAGCGGTCCAAGAAGCCAGCGGAAGGGCTGTTGTTCTTCCCAGACGTCCGATATGGAGGAAATGTCCTGGTGAGGGCGGTCAGGTGTTTACAAGCCCAGTTTCTTTCCGAAACGGGGGGACCTTCAACTGTCACTGACGCGGTGTCGCTTCCGGAGAAGTCACAGCTGTCCAGTAAACTGAGGACAACACCCAGCAGGTGGACCGAGCTGCCCTGCGAGAAGGAGCAGAAGCGAGCCTGGCACGTTCCTGGGCCGCGAACCTGTAGCTGAGCTCCCTCAAAGTTGCAGTTGTCAAACTGAACGTGGCCCCATGACGTCTAAGGAAGAGAAGAGGTCAAATCATAGATTCCATCCAAATCACTGCAAATGGTCCGCAAATGAAACCAGTCACTTAAACATAAAACAAAGTGTTAATAGTTCCTTCCTGGCTGTTGATCTGTGGCATATACATCTCACATTTATACATTTATCAAGTGACTTAAGGTTGTCTGAGGAATTTTTTAGGAAAAAAAAAGACAAATTTCCCTTGTTCCAGCAGCAATTTGCATTTTTAACCACAACGACATTCAAAACAGTCAGTAGAATCACTGTTTTGCTAAAATAATTCAGAACTACAAGCTGGGCACATTAAAGTACAAATGCTAATAAACTTCAATAAAGATGTTCTTACCTTATAGACCACTGTGGAGAACCAGGGAGGCATGAAGACCAGGTTACACAGCCTTGCAGTAGGACACTGCTGCTCTATACATGCCAGCAGAGCCACCTCACCCAGCCGGCCCAGACCCACCAGCTCCACAGGCACCTTCATCACAATTTCAGCCTGCTCCTCATAGACCCCTGGGTGCAGAACCACACGATCATACGGACCTGCAACCACGAGGGCACTGCGGAGGGTCTCCAACTCGCACCCGGGCCCCACGTGCCAGACTTTGCGGTCTTTGCGACGGCGTAAGAAGAGGAGGCAGGCTGAAGACTGGAGCTCCGGTCCATTTTGAGTCCAGGTGCGAGTGGCGATGGCATGCTGTTTGAGTGCTTCTCTCCAGGATGGGGGCTCCAGGTGCGGCTGGCTGGGCCAGTTGGGATGTCTGCTCTCAGGGCAACCCAGGCACAGCTGTCTCCAGCGGGTGTTGTCTAGAGACAGGATCAGCTCTCGCCACGCACGACAAACCTGGCAGCAGCGGCCCAGGTCAGGGAGAGGCAGGTACGCCAAGATAATCCGCCACAGCTCCACAGGGAGGTTGCCCACCTCCATGGCAGCAGAGACACCTGGAAACAGGCAGTGTCACGCACACGCAGATCAGGCTCGCGTCAACCCTTACACAATTACACACGTGCAACATTCACAGGAAAAGGTTCTATACGGCTATATCTGGCTATATCACCACAACAGCATGAGATTAAAACCTCACCTCTAATTATTGTGCCATCCTCCTACGAACCGCACACGTCCCTTCGGCGTTCGAAACAACTAAAACCGCGTATTAAGCGTTACATTTTTGCCACAGACACTTTTAACTCAGTTTCCAGTTTTGTTACACGATGCATTCATGATGATCGCTACAGATATGCAGTCAAAACGGAGTTCATTTAATGCCATTTTACGGAAGGAGCCCGCGAAACAAACAGTCCATCTTCCGCTTCCCATAGGAGGGCGTTAACATTTAAGAACCACTAGGGTCGCATCCTATGGAGCAGCTACGCTTGAGTCTAACCACGATTCTTACACGAAGTGAGTGGTCTTCACACAATATACGATCCATCCAAGGAATTTCTGATCTCGCGCACGTATATATGACGTACGAAACATCAGTGGCGGAGCTAGACTTTCATGCAGGGGTGGCCGGTAGGTGGGCAAGGCTTTATCAGGGGGTCCATACCCAGAAAGGGAAAGAATCAGTTTGTCTAACCTGGTACCCAATGAAGATACTGCACATTAAAACGGCATAACAATGTTTCCCAGTTTCCAGTTACTGTACGCAGCTATTTAATTCAAATTCCTTTTGTTGTCATTATATTATAATACAACAAAATTAATTTAAAGTAAATCTATACTTAATGTAACTAATTACTGCTTTTCATGAACATAAAAAGGGATATATGAAGGAATGTATAAGAATAAGTAGATTTTATATACAGAACAAATAAATCCGATGTAACATAAGTCAAGTTAAAGGTCTTGAGAGAAATGGGACAGGTACCACTAATACCGGTAATTTGAAAATGTAATCAGTTTTCACTTCTATACTTTCTGTATTTTTTTATCTACTGTACAGAAGGAAAGTAGCTCAGCTCTACCACTATTTGAACAACTGTTAGTAATCTATAATAATCTATAATAAACCTTGTCTAATTCCAAAATTCAAAAATCAGTCGCCCCATGCATCTTTGTATACAAATGACAATGGTAACACTCATTAATAAATATTATTAGGATCACATTATTTGAAAAAAGGGCCCCTCATTCTGAATTCTGTCTTTACCGCTGCGTCTGAGAACTGAGTACCAGACAGAGAAGGTGATGGAGTGCAGGCAGAGGTACACAGAGACAGCTGGTGGTGAGAGATGAGGAAGAGGAAGGTAAAAGAAATGTGGACATGATTTCAAGAGAGGAAAAATACAGGAAGAAGGTGGTGCGGAGACAGAAGCAAGACATGCAAAGAGAGCTAGTGGATGTTTGAAAACGCCTGTCTGTATTAAAGCAGCTGAGCCACGACACTGTAGAATAAGATGAAGGTGGAGAAGGGATGAAGCTCCCTGTGTTACACCCCTCAATGTGGACCAAGTAATCCGCACCAATGTCCACATTTACCAGTGTGTACGTGCTTTTAACCATGTAGCGTCTGCAATATTTTGAAATAAACATTTCGCAAATTATGCAATCTTATCTACATTATTAACACACATCTAGAACATATATGTGAATTGTTTAAATGTGAACAAGTTATGCTTTTATTTAAAAAAAAATGAGACAGTTGTTGGCAATCATTTAAGTTATTATCTTTTCCATTTTTGAATTTCCAATGTTAATAATAATAAATGCGAAATACACATTTGTATAAATTAGTGATATGCAAAAACAAAATGTAAAAAGAGCAACAAAGACGGTGTACATATTTGTCCAAGCGGTGGCAATGTGTTTGCATCACAAATTTCCTTTGACTCAGATCTGTATGCATGCAATGTGGTGCAACCAACATAAACGCAGTTAAAGACATGGTTTTCTTAAATACTTTCGTAAGGCACGGCATTGTGTTGTACATTTGATTTCTAAAGCAACAGGCATGTGTGTTGTACTCTTCCACATCAAAGTTGAATGCCTCGGCGGAACAATGGTGTTTCCTGACATTCAGACACAATTATAGATTAAATCTGATCCCTGACCTTGAATTTCCTACTGAATAAATAAATACAGGATTTTCTAGGTTGGCGTCCAGACCGATGACTACACTGTGGTGTCACAGTAATAAATCTCAGTCTTACAAATTTGTCCTTTAACTGCTACCGTCATTTCCCAGAACCGTCTCACCTCATTTAATGTCACGTGACCAATTTCTAATGACTAATTGTTAGACGGCTATCAAAACTTTCATATTCTGCACACTTGTCCTCCCCTTTGCTGCAAATTTTACACATTCTGATGTGGCAGGAAAAAAAGCAACACATTACAGACTGGCAATTTGAGTGATAATTTTTCAGATGAGCCTGTTTTTTTTTAATCCTACGCGACAGAAACAACAAATCCCGAGGCAGGGACTTTTCTATGATAAAGTGCACACACAAATTTGCACATCTGTTTCATACTGACAATGTGCATTTAACATTCCTATCTTCATCATGTTCTATTTAAGCATTTAAGGGGTTTTTTTTCTTCTTTTTTTGCTTGTTTCACTTTTAGTCTAATGTGAGGAAGGAAGCTCAATCTGGGTCGTCGTGTGGTTTGCATACATGTCTTAACGCAAAAACACGTCGAAGTCAGCTTGTCGTATCTTGAAACTGAGCGTCGTAGAGATTCTGTTACAGGTGTGGAATGTAAATCCCTGCAGGGCCACCCACCCTCAGATGCCCCAGCACAATTTCGCGCGAAGGGAACAAAGTGTAAACATAACACTGCTTGGCCATGCGTAAATCTGCCAATCCCAACCTTAAATTTCCCAACAGAGCCCCCTCCTTCTTCATGTTGTGTATCAATAATGTCAACAACTGCTAGTTAGTCCAGCCAGCTGGTTGCGAAATTTTTTTTTTAATAACAAGGGTTATTGTATTTCAATACAACAGACTTATCAGATCGGCTTTCAATACAACAAAGGAACGGGGAAAGGCCTGGGTGTTAACAGACCTGTGAGTCATTCCTGATTTTCCCAGGTCTTGTTTTTATCCTCTGGAGCCTGTGTTTCTCTGGGATTTCTTTTTCTATCCAGGCAGTTTATGTTTGACTTGTTAGTCTTTGTTAACAATAAGGCATCGAAACTTCTCTCCGGTACTATCACATTATCTTGCATGTATATTTATTACAGGTTTATACTTACCGCTAATGAAGTGCAGTGGTTTCACTGAAGGAAACTTTTCCTGCCAGCCAGACCATATTATGCACTTTTTTTCACCACTTTGTTTTCTTATTATAAACAGCTTACGCTTATCTGGGGAAATAAATTTGCTACAAATAAAAGCTGACATGTGAATAACGCAACAATTAAAGTTTCTGTGAGGTCAAGGGGGAAAATCCAAACATCTGCATGACATGCTCGTGTTCAGTTAATCACAATTCCTCTTCAGAGCTGTGTGTGTGTGTGTGTGTGTGTGTGTGTGTGTGTGCGTGCCACTGTTTGGAGATAACTAGATATGTTTTCATCTCTTTTGTTCTGCATTGCCAATAGAATTATTGAGCATTTTATACTAGTTAAAATCACTGCTCTTGCTTTGTCAAATGTTTTACATAAAACATACAGCATCTCATTACCCCATTCATATATTGTGACAGACCTGTATAGTGAGTTATAATGCTGTTGTTTTTTGTTTTTTTTTTACAAAGTAGGTTGTTTTATGATCCAAGTCCCTTGGCCTTTGACCTTGGCCTTGGCCTATGATTTTTGAAAGATCAAAATACCTTGGAAATCCCAACCATCACTAAAATGTCTTCATTTGTTCGTTGTTGCCCATTATCAACATTTTCTGAACATTTCCTAAAAATCTATTCATAACTTATTGAGTTTTTTTTCCCCCCACAAACAGACAAAGGCTGGCTGTCACACGATCTCCTTGGCAGAGGTAATTAGCTAATTTCACAATTTTTACATAATAAAATAAAATGAGATGTGAAATTTTATATTATTTCCCTTACAGTAAAATTAAAAGGAGATTGATGACTGAACGGTCTGTTTTTTTTTAAGTGATCACAACGACTGATTGCAGTTCAAGATTCTACGAAGACTTGTTTTCCATTGTAAAAAAAGCAAAGACTCAAAACATGATTAACTGGAGCATTAAAGATTAAATGTAAGTTTTCCGCAGAGTATCTAATTAATCTGAATCATGAGTAAATTAAACAATTTTCATTCCAAGCACATTTTTGCACCTAGTCAGCAACATTTCAGTTTGGAAAATGACCATAAACAACCCTGTCCAGGGCAGCAGATTGTTACGCCACTTCCTTCTGCTTTGTGACTGTAGTCGCATTGACGTGACGGCTTTGAGAAAATGTGCCTGAGCTTGCTGAAGTTGCATCAGTCCCGTAAATGTATTTGGCACACGGCCCAGTATGAGGCTATCAGGAATGATTCACCATCTTGTTGATTAGTGTCATATATACCTTTGCAATACTGTGATTTTCAACTTGGAATGCATGTTATTATAAAGATTATAGTTGTGAGTGTACCATGAAGATTAAATCTTTTTCCACGCTATGGAGATCTTAACTTCTACCCTAATGACTCTTTCAAACCTGTTCTCTGTTTTGATTTTTCCCACTGGCTGAAGCGGAACAAACAACTGCATGTTGGTTCAGGAATCATTTCTGCTGTGGTCTAGAAGGCTAACGAACAGTTAAAACAATCTCACATGCATTTCTGCTAAATCAACCACGAGGCTCTTTACGGGCTCTGTGTGGTTAACGTCTCCGTGCGAAAGTGACATTTTACGTGACAATACATCAGGTGGTGAAAATGATTATTCACTCGTTCACAGTCAGTGAATTAATATTTGCTGAGTCACTATCATGGGTGAACGGTGCATGAGCAATGCTTCAACATACTGCAACATCTGACATAGAAAATGTTTGTGATTTTTCATTTCACAACAGGATAGTGACAGATTTTGTAGTCACAGTTTTTTTCCAAATGATAACTATGCAGGACCCCCCATGTCCTCATTTAAACAACTACATGTGAGTGTAAATTCCCTCGACTGTTGACAATCCCATCTTGCGCAACCCTCCTCAACCGGGAAATGACTCATTTCTAAGACAGCTTTAAAAGCTGCGCTCTTCAGCACCAGATTCAAACAGCAGCAGTTGGCTGAACCAAGAAAGGAAAAGCAGAGGAAACAAAGTGACACTTTCACAGTGTTTCTAGCTTCACCGGACAACTTTCAGAAGAAGAAGAACAAGAAGAAGAAAAAACCTTCAGCCTTTCTTTTTAAAAAATTGCAACCTACTCAATCATGTGCAGCAGAATCTTCCTCACCTCTCTTGTGGTGTTCCTGGCTTTCCTGGCCATCAGCAATGGTAAGTTTTTGAATTTCAGATATCTGACCATGCTAACCTGCTTGCATTTGAGCTTCCCTTGAAAGAAAACAACATTCCATTTTTGTCTGACAGGAATGAGCCTGAGGAGCCTCGGAGTGGAACAGCACTGCCGTTGCATCCAAACAGAGAGCCGCCCCATCGGTCGCCACATTGGCAAGGTGGAGCTGATCCCCCCCAACTCCCACTGCGAAGAGACGGAGATCATGTAAGACGAGGATCCGGTTTCAGATCTCATCCGGTGCTTTTTTGAAACTTTCATCTAACTTTTCATCTAACTGAATGTTCCTCTTGGCGTTGCAGTGCCACTCTGAAGAAGACAGGACAAGAGGTTTGCCTGGACCCTGAAGCTCCCTGGGTGAAGAGGGTCATTGACAGGATTATGTCCGGGTAAGTTTGCAGTCATGTTCAACTGGCTCGCAACAAATGAGCCTCATCATGACGGCACCCTGATTGAAAACAGTCACACAAAGTAATTCTTCTTTATGTGTCCTCTCTCTGCAGCAGCCGACGCTGAACAGCACGTGTCACGGCATGAGGAACTGTTCCCACTGAAGATAAAAGCACCAAAAAGTATTCCTCCTCAATTCTGGTGAAATCGTCGCAATCAATTCATAATATCCTAGGACTGTTCTGAACGCTTGAAATTGAGACCAAAACTCAAATGTAACATGTTTGTATCAAACATGTTTATTGATTGTTGCTGCATTTCTATGTTATATTAATATTTTTTACTCCAAATGCTGAATGCATATTTATGAATATTTATAGAATTCTCTATTTATTACATGTGAATATATGTTGAGAACTGTCTGTTAGCAACCTTTTTATACATTAAAATCATACAGAAGTGGAAAAGAAATTTGCATTTCTCTTTCTTATATATATTCATTTTTTATGCCGTTTGCGCTGCATTTGTGGATGATGGGGATGTATATGGAAGTGACACCGACCCCAGAAGATTGAATAGAAGTAGAAAAAGCTACTTCTATTCAATCAAACTTTTTCACACTGAATTTTTTCGCACTGAATATTTTAAAAATGAAATTTTTTTGAATTGAATTTTTTTCTGAATTTATTTTGTAATTGTGTTAAAAATAAGTGTCAGAAATGAAAATGCAGGCTAGAAAGTCAATGGTTTTGAAATTCAAAGTCTGATTTCGATGCTAAAAAAAAATTCCGTGTTAGAAATTCAAATTCAACACAAGGTGGTACAGATTTACTTCCATATGGATGTTCAGTTCGGACTTAAATGTCGATGTGCTTCGCTGTTTCTTTCAGTTACCTTTAATTTCAAAGAACTGACAGAAATGACAATTAAAGATTCAAAGTACCCTAACAACAAGCCACAACAATCCAAACAATTAATATGAATTTTTATATATTTCCACATTCAATTCTGTCAATCAGGCATCCTTGTGGATATTCTGCTGCTGACCACTCAGAAATCCACAAACCCCTCAATCCTACCCACCTGATCTAGTTCAACTAAGTACTTTCACCCATGCCCTGTAATTCTGTGTATGCATTCTATTTATCTTGGTTCTTTTTGCCACATATTGGCTGCAATAGCTTCATTTTGTTGCAAGGCTTTTGTTTATATAAGGCACATCAAATGTATATACAGTCCCAAATGAAAAACAGAAAAAAGAAAGTATGTTGTTTCATTTTTCCTTTTATTTTGAGACTGTGGTTCCTTTACTTCCTTTAAAAAAAGAGACCTTCATTTAGTGGAATTATTTCTCAAGAGTCTGAGGTTCTCTTCAGATCGATGCCATGCAGAACTGCTGTGTTGTTGTTTTCTTTGAAGAAGTACACAGCCATCTGCGTCTTCAAAATGGACAGAATAGGGGAAGGAGAGAAAGTCGGAGGAAAAACGCACGTAATGTTATTGAGACTACGAGAGTAATCTTCAACATTCCCTTTAGCAGTAGTGATCTGACCACAAGATTTTATGGGAAAATTGAGAAAGGTGCGTTTTACAGTTTAAAGTAGACAAAAGAGAAGACAAAATCCTTCTTAAATTGGGTTTTAAATTATAGATGTGTCACTCTCCTTTTATGTCTAGGTAACTGATATCACATGCCACAGACTCTACTCACCACGACTCATCTTGTAAACTTTTTATGGGAAATGTTATTGAAAATAATCACTACCTGATTTATGATGGGCTGTTGCTGTTGCTCACTTTCACCACTAGAGGTCGCACGTTGTAATTACCAGACCTCTCATTTGAGATCTTTAATAATCAGTAACGTTATTTTTTTTACATCGTTTAAGGCCAGAACAATCCAAAGCCTTCAAAGCCTTTAGTTACATGATCAGGAGTTTTGTTTTAACGGGAGTTAAAGAGAATGTCCTGCGAGGAGAATAAGCCCTAATACTAACTGAAAGAGCCATATTGGAAATCTATTTTACTGGAGACTGGAAATCCTGGAGCGCTGAAGTGGAAAAGCTGGACAGAAAGAAAAGAAGGCAGAAGCAACCTAACTGATTCGTGGGGGTCGTCTAATACCATGCTACCATTTAAATCTCCTGAAGCCCTGCCAGCAATTCCCAAAACGAGCTGATGTGAATCTGTTTCTTTAATTATTCGATTTAAAAATGCGATAGAACATTTATGTTTTATCTGTTTTTTAATCGCATACGCCTACTAGTGATTATATAGTGGGTTATATTACAAGAGCCAAAGTCCAGTCTGCACATTTGAGGTCATAAGCTTTTCATATGATCATATCTTCCACCTGGTGCAGGGCTGCCCCTAAAGGTGGAAACCGGAGATAAAGCATTGCAAATTTTATTTATTTGTAATGCAAATAAAAAATAAATCACGTGGTGTCGGAGGCACCGAGAATGGGGATGTGTGTATAGAAACAAGGTTTGTGTTACCATTGGCCAAAATGAGGATTTTTCTTTTTCATCCTCTCTGCTTCGCTCGCAACGGCTCTGCGAGAGGATGCGAGCAAAGGGGCGGGACTGAGCGCCTGGCGGGGGGGTAGGTGCGCTAGTGCGGCGTCGGATGCGCGTTCAGAGACCAACCGCCACAGAGCCGGACGGATATGCAGCAGAGGCGCAGGAATGCACACAAAATGCTGCGCGCACCAAGACTGACAGGACCCTGCTTGTGAACAAACTGCAGAAAATACAGCCACCGGAAGCGTTGAAAGGTCTCCTGCTCAGACGAAAGGACCCGCGTACAGGGGAGCGCATTTGCAACCCCCCCCCCAAAACAAACAAAAAACAAACAAAAAAAACACCCATCCTGTTGGAGCTCCAAAACGCTTCAGCTGTGCATGAGTCCTCCGCTCGGCTTGCGGCTCCAGAGTAAAACCGGGCGGCGTTGACGACCGTGCGTGCCCGTCAGGAAGAGCACCTTTTCTGCGTCTCCGCACAACCACTTGGCACCTCCGTCAGGATGGCGTTAACGATCTGCACGAGATTTACCGACGAATATCAGCTGTTCGAGGAGCTGGGGAAGTAAGGGCGCATATTTTTATCATCTGGCTTGATCTCACTATGAAATGTCACGCCGTTATGTAATAGGCCGCCCTGTTTTGTGCACACAAATTCCTGGCTAATGTGCATCTGTGCTTTAAACGTTTGAGCGTGCGCAAAATCATAACCTTGTGTATGTGTTTGTGTTGGGGGGGGAGTTGGTACTGGGTGGGTGCACATGCAATATCAGATCAGGGTGTCAGGTCGGGCTATCTATCATACATGACAAAATCACTGCGTTCTGTTTAATTTTAATCCCACATCTGGAGAACTGCTTCCGTTCCTTTGGTCAGGATGATCCAATCCGCACCGCCATTTGCCTCCATTCCGTGCAGGCGCCGATGTTGCATTTCGATCCCGTTTCACAACATTGTTGGGGTTATTTTAAAAAACAAACAAACAAACAAACAAAAAAAACCCACAGAATCTCACTGCGTTTTTCGAAATGGTGAGATATGGTAACCCCCGACCCTTTCCCTCTTTGCCCCTCTCACCCTTCCCCAGGTTCC
This sequence comes from Arothron firmamentum, assembly GCA_016586285.1. Classification (NCBI taxonomy): domain Eukaryota; kingdom Metazoa; phylum Chordata; class Actinopteri; order Tetraodontiformes; family Tetraodontidae; genus Arothron; species Arothron firmamentum. The sequence goes on along the minus strand of BJFM01003137.1, from coordinate 34,461 downwards.
TCCCGCGTCACCCAGTTCACTCCACGCGTCAACGCACCGTGATGTTGATGATTCCCGAGCTTTAGGTCAATTATCAGACACAGACTGGGAATTCCTCACCCAGGAGGGATAGACAGTCGGGGAAAAAAAAACAAAAAAACACATGCCCTTGTTTCCGTGCGTGTGCACGCGCGCCATCTCGCTGACGCGATCGTTGCCTGCCTGTGCACAGCCTGACCTGCAGTCTGCCAAGGACCATGCACAGACACAGACACCAGGCTCAGACAGATATTCCCAGTTAACCCAGTGTCCACAGTCCTGAAAATACCCGCGTTTCCATGGAGATGGGTTTCTTCTGTTGTAGTCTGTCATTTCTAATGCACTCATATTGACCTAGGTTTGATAACCTGAAAATGGTTTTAAAATCAAACCCCAGAATAATCTTAATGTATCTGTCATGGCAGGAGCTTTAGTTTGTTCAGAAATCCCCCCCCCCCCACAGCCAGTCTGTTGCACTTGCATACACCTGAGCCTTGTGCAGCATGCAAAATCATTAAATGCCAATCCTAGAAAAAAAAAATCTGGAACTGTAAAATAAAAGCAAAATTAAAAGTAGCAGGTTTTTTCATGGCAGTTCTCAGTGGGAAAGTACCACTGGGAGAAATTAGTTAAAACCCAGAAAAGATTTGTATGGACCAAAAGACAGTGTGCAAAGAAATTATATATGTAAAAATATTATTCAATTCTCAGTTTTATTGTGGATTTACAACTACAGCATTGTCAAGTAACATGGTTATGTAAGATGATCATTTCCTTTGCTAAATCCTCTATAAATTAGAGGTAAGCTTTAGTGGCAAGCTGTTCACTGTAGAGGATGTTAGATAACATGTTTATGCTACACATCATACTGCATGGGAAGCAGCATGTTTAAGACGCACGCGTGCTGTTTGGTGTGTTGTAATTTACTGAAACCCCTAAAACAGCGGTGTAACAGCCATGATGGCTGCTGTAAGAAGCCCAGTCAGAGAGAGAGAGAGAGAGAGAGAGAGAGAGAGAGAGAGAGAGAGAGATGGGTTCATGTGAGGTGTTGTTAGAAATGTTTTGTTACTGATGTTTGGCTACAGCTGCTATGGCGCGTTGCTGTCTCAAATGAAGAAGCAGGGAGGAGGAGAACAGGTTGTCATCTGCAAGAAAAAGGTGCGCTCGCAAAAAAAAAAAGAGGCTGAATAGAATATCAGCCTGCACGGTTGCAGAGCTGAGGGTCCACGGCAGCACTTAGAGATGAGAGATGCAGCACTCTGCTCTTCTCCTCCCTCAAATATAGCTGACCTAGTTTTTTTTTTTAATCTTCATACATAGAAACACCAATAACACCACATGGGTAGCGATGTTCATCGGTTCATTGGTGTGTGTGTTTTCTGTGAAACTGTAAGGAGCTATACTTTTGAGCACTCTTATATCCACAGTGTGGTTTGGTACTATAATTACTGACTTGTTATATGTCATCTTATTTTATAGTATAAAACTGGCCAGTCTAAAGTACCTGATTCCTTTTTGCGAGTGTACTCATGTTCTTTTTACTAAAGTTGTGTTTTTTGTGGGCCTCGGTAGATCAATTTTCATGAATTACACCTAATATCATGAACGTCTTTCCTCAGGGGTGCGTTCTCCGTGGTAAGGAGGTGCGTGAAGATCTCCTCTGGACAGGAATATGCTGCCAAAATCATCAACACCAAGAAACTTTCTGCCAGAGGTAGTAAACACAACTGTGTTAAAAAACACACACACACGCACGCACGCACGCACGCACGCACGCACGCACGCACGCACGCACGCA
>BJFM01003137.1:0-20783 GCA_016586285.1 Arothron firmamentum | reverse complement strand
TTTGTCTGTAAAACATTACACATTAACATTAGGTGACAAAGACTTTGTCATCCCCAGAGTCACCAATCATGAAAACATCCGAACACTTCCCCTCTCCTGTCGCTCTACAGTTAATTAACCTTGTGTTGTCTTTTCTCTCCATTCTCTCCATCACTGTCCATGACCCCACGTGTTCCGCTTGTGTCCTCAGCCACTGCATACAGCAGATCCTCGAGAGTGTCCATCACTGCCACGTTAACGGGATCGTTCACAGGGATCTGAAGGTTCGTAACACCTCTCGCCCTCGTCCATTTGTGATCGGCGACAAAAAAAAAAAAGACCAACAGCCCCTTTTAAGATTCAGATCTATCATTCGATTTTTCTGACCTGTCAGAGAATCAGGGTCTTTTTTCCCCGTACATTGCTGGTAAGATTGAAAGGAAGATGGATTATCATAAGACAGGACCCTGACATCCTTGATGGTGTTCATTCAGATTTTCAAAACAAGGAAGATGTCCTGAACCAAAGTTGAGCTGCCAGGAAGGTTTCTATCATTAGTACGGCAATAATTATGTAAATGTGTCCAACTGTCACTTCGGTGGAGTGATTTGTCAGCCATGAGTTTACTCCTCACAGGCCGTCTGGGTTTGGAATCTCTAAATGTTAGGAAATGCATTATTCAGTAGAGCACACAGTCTGGATGACCTTAGGTTAGAAAAGACCTTTCACTTCTCTCTTTCTGTGTGTGTGTGTGTGTGTGTGTGTGTGTGTATGTGTGTGTGTGTGCGCGCGCGCACGCACATGTGCGCATATTCTTGTACTTGCTACATATTGAGTACCAAAATACTACTAGCAAAGGGAGGACATTTTTTTGGGAAGTGAGGACATTGATGATTCAGTCAACATCACTACCATTTCTGCCATGTTAGTATATTTTCATCTACTTCGATAATAAGGTTAGACTAAGATTAGAGTGACTTATATAACCTATATGGTGTAGGCTGAAATTACAGGCCATACATGTAGACTGATTTAAGAGCCGCTAAAACGTTTGAATCAAGTACCTGATTCCAGATCTATGTACTCACCTCCCACCACCTTTTTCGCACCAACAGCCTGAGAACCTTTTATTGGCCAGCAAGCTGAAGGGTGCGGCGGTCAAGTTGGCTGATTTTGGGTTGGCTATCGAGGTGCAGGGCGACCAACAGGCATGGTTTGGTGAGTATTCATCCCTCTGTGTTTTTTTTTGGCATTGGAACTCTCAAACAAACAATCAAAATAGTTTGGTAATTACACAAAAATGTGTTCGAGTAAGCTGAAAACCTTGCTCGCTGTGTGACCAAGACTCCGCTCCTTCAAATGACCTTTCCAGGATTTGCTGGCACCCCAGGATACTTATCACCAGAGGTTCTGAGGAAGGACCCATATGGGAAGCCGGTGGACATGTGGGCGTGTGGTAAATGACATTTAAACCCTGACACTTCCGCTGCTAAATGGATGCTGCAGAGAAAGTTGATAAAGTTCCTGTGCTGAAATTCGCATTTTCTGCTTTCACGTTTTTGTTTTGTTTTGTTTTGTTTTTTAACTGAATGGATTGTGCTTATTGGGGCTTTAAGGTTAAAGCACATGAATGAACATGTCACTCTCCTCCAGGTGTGATTTTATATATCCTTCTGGTGGGTTATCCACCTTTTTGGGATGAGGACCAGCACCGCCTTTACCAGCAAATCAAAGCTGGGGCCTACGATGTAAGCACACAATATAAAACAGGGCTGTCAATGAAACAGAAACGATTCAGAATTAATTAAAATAAAACTCTTCAACTGCATCAATTCAAACTCAACTTAAGGAGCAAAGTTGGAGTTTGATTTTATGATGGTTATTTATGTTCAACAAATTTCAAGATCATCATCATCGTTATTGATGTCAGCTTCCTTGATTTCAATATTATGCTGAATATTTTATGGCAAAAGTACTTTTCACTTTTTTTTTTTTGCCAGTTCCCATCCCCAGAGTGGGACACCGTAACTCCTGAGGCCAAAGATTTGATTAACAAGATGTTAACCATCAACCCCAGCAAGCGCATCACTGCCGCAGAGGCCCTCAAACACCCCTGGATCTGCGTATGTGGCACACACATGCACGCACACACGCACATGCACATGCACACGCACGCACACACACACACACACACACACACACACACACACACACACACACACACACACACACACACACACACACACACACACACACACACACACACACGCTTATATCCAGACAACCCTCCTCTCCATTGTTTCCAGTCATGTCTAATCCGGTTATCTCACTCACCTCTTGCAGCAACGCTCCACCGTAGCCTCCATGATGCACAGGCAGGAGACTGTGGAGTGCCTGAAGAAATTCAACGCCAGGAGGAAACTCAAGGTGAAGCGTGCAGCAGTCATTTGTATTTCCGGGTTTTTGTTAGACCCATCTACTCCACTTCACATTTCTGTCCATTCTCATTTCTCAAGATTTTTCGGCGTAATGTAGGAATGATGACTTGTCTTCGAGACCTTTAGCTGCCCTTTTACTGTGCTCTTCTTTTTTGCTGCAAGCTTATCAAGCCGACTATTTCTGTCCCTTCCTTCCATTTTCCTTTCTTCCTTCCTTCCTTCTTTCTTTCCTTCCTTCTTTTCTATTGCTGCAGGGAGCCATATTGACCACTTTGCTGGTCACAAGAAACTTCTCAGGTATGTCAGTATGTCGGCCACAGAACAGCTGACCTAAGCCTGATTCAATTCAAAATTCAACAGTAAATACTGGAAGTGTTTCCCAACATTCTATTTCTCCAAAGACCGTGTAAACAGGCATCTTTCCCTTATCAACCTATCATTTGCTCTTCCACTAGAGATCAGTTTAGCTCCTTTTCATACCTCTTTGCATGTATTATCTGTTGCCTGTCTCTGTTTTCTCAGGCTCAGCCTTTGTTCTGTCTTCATTCTACGGTTAACTGCATCAGTGCATTTGTGTCTTTTTATTCATCACCTTCTTTCTTTCTCAATTTTCTTCTTTTGTTTGGATTGTGGTTTCCATTTGAGGTAAGATTTTTGGATTGAAAAGGAATTTTATACGGGCCACAATGCTCTAGGCTTTATTTTTTTGTAACACTCACTGATGCATGGGAATAAAAGTTTAAGTAAAAGAGAAGGTTTGGGGTTTTCTAAAGAGCAAGACACCCTCCATGTAAAGTTCTGCCATTAGATCAAGATAAAGCAGGCAAGGCTGCAGCATGAATTGTTAATAAAATCAACTGTTTGGATTTTTGGAGAAGAAAAAAAAGTGGGATTATGGGATGGATGAGTGAGAGTGGTTTATGTGTGTGCATGAGTCACTTTAAAAATGCTGTGTGAGTCTGTTTGAGACGGGAGTTCTATCGTTTTCATCACCCGTTAACGAGCCCTGAGCACGTCAAATATGACAGGCGAGCAACTGCGTATCAATGCTGATGCCATCCTATGCATCTTTTGCATTGCATTATGGATTTTGCAGTTGGCTCTTGCACCTGGAGTTTGAAGATAAGCGCAGCTGACTGATATGCTTGCTGCATGTTAGCGTAGCCTCGGGCCCAGGACTCGCTGAACTCGCATGCTGAAACGCTTTCTCTTCCATTCCCTCCACAGCAGCCAAGAGTTTGCTCAACAAGAAGACAGACGGCGTGAAGGTGAGAGGCTTTGCACAGCGAAGGAAATGCTTGGCCACTTGCATTAGCCTGTCGGAACGTTCAGTGTCTGAGACCCTTTCTGCAAAAATTACTGTATGCATTTTGCACTTCAACACCATCATTCATGGACGGTCACTCCCAGCAGTGGGCATCGATTGCTGTTTTAGGATTTTCAAGGTTACAGCCTCCTTGTTGTTCCTGTGCCATAGTTGCCTCCATTGAATCCCAGTAGAAGACATTTCTCTGTCTTATCTTTCTGATTTTGCTGGTGTTTCCTTCATTAATTCCGACAGCTCTCGGTGTAGAGCCCCGACGTGCTCAAGCCTTGTTTGCGTGTATGAGGCCTGACATGAAATTAGCATTTGGTGCAGAAGGGAACGTGCACATGCTCCCTTGCACATATTTATGTACATGCAATATCAAGAAATTGAATCTACCGACAATTTCTCTGTATTGATCAGGGATCGGAGCTTTGCGTGTGTTCAGTCAAAGCATCGTGCTCAGTTTTAATACGCTTTTAGAGAAGATAGAAAAAACAGACTGCAAATAATGTGATTTTTGTCAATCAAGTATCTGGTAATTGAGTCTGGGATGGCCAGATGAGGACATATAATTGTCAATATGGTCAGTTTGCGATAGCTGTGAGGCATAGGAAAGTCTGTTTATATGGTATGCTAGTTTTCTTACTGACCCACTATTGGTTTTTACCTTTGAAAGATATTCTCAATTTGTATTTATTTCTTTACTTTTTAGTTTGTTTTTGAAAGCATACCTATTATTTCTGCTGCAAAGCTTGATATTTTCTTCTCTTTCATTGTGTTTAAGTAATCCGCTGAGCTTCTGTTCCTATCCAAATGTTTGCCTTTCACAGTGGAACCCACAGATATAAAGGTAGAATACAGCTGAAGATGACGAGTGATGAATGCGTCTCATTGGAAACAGTAACATAGCAATAATCGTCATCAATGAGGTTTCTGGGGAGCTTTCACAGCCCCCCCTACCCCTGAAATAAAATTACAAAGCCAAACTTCATTTCCAGAAATGTAAAGGTTGTGCGTGGAGTACGATTTATGTCTCCTTTTATCAAAGGATGTTGGCTGATTGGTTGGTTGCAGCAAAGTTCTGTCGGATGTTGACAGGCCGTTGACTCATGCGACTCAGATTCCTCAGGAGTGGACCGTAGCCAGTGTGCGTGTGCACAAGTGTGAAATGTATGTTTGTCATGTCCCCTCTACACTGCCCCCTGCAGGTCAACAACAAAGCCAACATAGTGACCACCAGTCCTAAAGACACTGGCCCCGCCCCTGCACTGGTATAGCCACACAACCTCGACATCGCCTGCACCTTCATCCACCAAAACCCCCTCACCTCCCCGCCTCACACCACACCGTGGGGGAGGAAGAGGTTTATCCTTTCTAAGAAAAGGGCTCAGACCATTTTCTAGTTCATCCTTAGTTCTGCTTGGGCGGGGGAGGGGCGTGGGTTCAATAACAGGCGGTAACATGGTGGGGGGGGGATCAAAAGGTGTGTAAAAGCTTTTTACTTCTGGCTGCACAGTTGGCCCCTCAACTCCAGCATCATGGATACGGCTTTGAAAGAAACCCTAGTCGCAATTCAGTATGATGTGATCCTTCATCCATCTGAAGAAGATGAGCATGCACGAGGGCACAAAGTCAAACCCGGATGGGGTTTTGCTGGATCTGTATTTAGCATGTTTGGCGTAAACGACAAGCCTTTACACACAAGAATAACATGGTTTAACATACAGTAGGGTCAACCTCTACCTCTGCCTCCTGCCTCGCCCAGTTTCCCTGTGCAAGAACCCCCCCGCTCTCTGCTTCGCCTCCGCACACCGACGCCATGCTTGCGCTGCTGTAACGCTGCTTGATATGTGTAGGGAAAGGCTTGGATGGAGGGAGCGTTGTAAGCGATGAGTAGCATGGATGTGCTGTTCAGTTTTGTCTGTGCGTTGATGGAGAGTGAGGACGACAGCTCTTTGGCCTCAGCATGATGCTTCATCGCCAAGTGATTTGGCCGTCATTCATTGGCTTGCGCGAGCTGTCTGCTGATTGGCTGTTGACGTCAGCCCACATGACTGTAACCCTGCATGATGTCAAAGTCTCTCTGATCTCCCATTTGCTGTAAGATGATTACACATTAACACACATGGTCTCTCGCTGTATCTCTCTCTTTTTCTCTGTCATCCTTCTTTCTCTTCCCCATGATCACCCGCGCACAAACGCGCACAGACACACTAATACACACAGATGCAGACTGATGTTATAATCTTCTGTAATCGGGATGAGTGAGCTGAGGAGGACTGAGCTGTTCATCAGGATCGATTCCACAAAAGCTCAGACGTGATTGCTAAGATGAATAAATTGATCGTACATTATTCAAATAACATACATTTAAAAAAAAAAATCCTTTAGTTATTTTATCAATTTAATCTGCCTTTTTCCTCTCTGTAGGAACCACAGACAACTGTGATACACAACCCTGTGGATGGAAATAAGGTAGTGCAAAACAGTTAGTCCTGTGGTGCCTCCTGACATTTACTTTGTGCATGTTATGTAATCAGCTGATCATATATTCGGCTCATCTGGGCATCCTGATAGTCAGGGGTTAAATCCCAGTCTCTTGATTTCATTTTAGTGCTCACTGCCACAGGTATATGGTCATTACACATTTGTTCGTGTCTTACATGTGCAGTGTTTGCAATTTGTCATCCATTGTGCAGGAGTCCATCGAGAGTGCTAACACCACCATAGAGGATGACGATGTTAAAGGTAGGGCCTTTTGTCTTCTCAAGTCTTCATCTACACAGTCAGGTCCACGGAGTTTGAATACCCTTTTGTGTGTCCAGTTATAATTTTCTTTCTGTTTTTTTTTTGGGTTTCTCTTCCCCCCCTTTGCTCTCACACAACCAATGTTCACCTTTATCGACCCCCCCCACACACACACACACACTCACACTATCGCCACACCTGAAACCCACTCACATGCCCATCTCCGTCAGCCCTTCGTCTGGGCAGCTTAGTGAGCAGCTTTGTGAGCTCTAAGAACCGTTCCTCACAGATGTCTGACTCCAGGCAGACTCCCACCTCCTCCGTTCAGTGTAAGTCCCACCCCGGAGGGCGGAGAGTTGCCCCGCTCTCATCCCCTCCTGCTATCCCGCCCATCGCTACAGAAAAGGAACCTGGTCTTGTGCTCCCGCTTTTAGACGTTTGTCCGTGTGTTTATTTTGCCCTCCCTGTCTGAAGTGAAAGTTCTGTTCTGACCCCAGATATTCATGTCTTTGAGGCCCTGACGCTGTTGTTGAACTTTCTTTTTGCCTTATTTCGTCGCTTACACCCTCCTGCTCCTTTTGTACCTCGTGGCTGTGAAGGAAATGGAAATTATTTATGTAACATTACTATTTACCACATGTACTTTTTGTTGCAACAATTAAGAAACTGTTTTAATATCCCCCAGCTTGCACCAATAACTCTAAAGGTAACTGTCCACATTATTTAGTTTAAACTGCTTTTGTTGCAAATGCTTCTGAGCAACTGATGTGTCTATTCATTTTGACCTTTGTTGGGTGAAAGAGTTCCTGCCATCCTGCATTTTTCTGCCTATTAGTCATGGAAGGTTCTGTTGGGAAAAGAAACAGCAACAATGTTGACATTTAAAAAACAGGGGAAAAAACAACTCCTTCCGTTTCTAATAGCTTTGAAATCATGCTAGATTTTTTGCTAGACCTGGTAGACTAGAATGCATCAAGAGCTGAGTTGACATTCCATTTACACTCACTCGGACACTTAAATCCAGTCCTTGATGACATTTCTGATCTTGTGTTGCAGCTCGCAAACAGGAGATCATCAAAGTGACTGAGCAGCTGATCGAGTCCATCAACAATGGAGACTTTGAGACTTATGCGTGAGTTTCGTCCCTCCTGCTCATATTTTGAAAGCTCTGTTCTCCATTGCTGATGCTTTATTTGGTGTAACAGGAAGATTTGTGATCCTGGGCTGACCTCCTTTGAGCCCGAGGCCTTGGGCAACCTGGTGGAAGGACACGATTTTCACCGCTTCTACTTTGAGAATGGTTTGTGCCAAGTCAAAGATTTTTGCTGTTAGGAAAGGTGTATTTGCAGTCCGACTCAACAATGGCGGAATAACCTCAGTCTGGGCAAAAATGTTACATTAATACGGTGACGTAATCCTCCAACTCTGCATTGTTTTACTTCCATTTCAGCTCTGTCCAAAGGGAATAAACCCGTGCACACCATCCTGCTGAACCCTCACGTGCATCTAATTGGAGAAAACGCAGCGTGCATCGCCTACATTCGACTCACGCAGTACATGGATGCTGGCGGCATGCCCCGCACCATGCAGTCGGAGGAAACCCGCGTGTGGCACCGCCGCGAGGGCAGGTGGCAGAACATCCACTTCCACCGCTCTGGCTCACCCAGTATTCCCTCCCAGTAAGAGACAGTAAGGACACAGGTCACAGTCCAAAATGTGCACATTTACAAGGGAGTATGATGATATATCGCTCTGTTGTTTACAATTGGGCTGCTGCAGTGGAGGAACCCGGTCCTCAAGGGCCGCGATCCAGCCGGGTTTTCTGTCCTCCCAGGTTGGATCCAGGTTGAATCTGGTTGGATTACGGCCCTCGAGGCCTGGGTTCCGACATCCCTGTTCTAAAGGGTTGTGGAGAACAGTAACCAGACGAGTTCAGTAATGCAAAATGGCATCCCAGAAGAAGAATTGCACGTCTCGCTACATACAGTAGTTCTCTAAATGTAGTCTGGCAAGAGTGATGTCCTATTTCTGGACAAGATTTTCCATCCCTGGAGGGTTTTACCCACAATCCTGTGCAAAGGGTTGATACGCCACAGTTTCATGTAAATATAAAGAAAATTGGGGATGACAGGTTATTTGACAGATGACAGGATGAACATTGACAGCACAGTCAAATGCATTTGTTCGAGTTTATCTGGCTTGTAAGCAGTGAGTTTGTAGAAATAAGAAGTGTGATCTGACTAGAAAATCTTTACACCTTTATGTATGTGGTTAATGCTCCGAAAAAATACTTTTGTTTTTGCACGTGTTGCGTCTGCCTTTACCAAGCCTGTGCTGCTGTATTCAGCATGCACACAACTGGGACAAATGACGTTGTCAGTCAAGTGTGAACTTTGACCTCACTTGCCCTACTTCCATCTATGTGGAGAATTGTGGGTAAGAATAGAAAAAAAAAAAAAGAAGCTGTTAGTAGGGCAGGCCAAGTGTGAGTACTGAATCTAAACAAGGTCGGAACAACGATGAATAAAACTTGCTTGAAACCTTAAAAATGAACAGAGGGAGTTTCGAGGTTTCAAGCAGAAACAATATTCAGTCAAACCTGTGGCTGAGGAAGCTAAAATACAGGTACATCCATCATCCATCCATCATTACTTTCTACTCGCTAAATACTTTTATTGAGCTGTATCAATTAATATTTAATATAACAGCTAATATTTACGTTTATGTTGTGTCTGTGCTTGTTGCAGTTAATATCAACATGGGTTCAGAAGAAAGCCCATCAACACATCTAGAAGGACAGTCATCTCTGCTCCAACCTCTGACCCCTCGATATGACAACAGCATCGCGCAGGACACAAGTATTAATGCATTTTACTGTTGAAGCATTTTATTAATGGACATCATTTGACACCACCTCCAGGGTGGCCGTGCACAGTATTTGGACATGAAACAAGCATATTGACTTTTTTTTTTTTTTTTTTTTTTGGGTTTGTTTTTTAAGATGTTTTGGTATGCATTTTAAATATAGAGTTGTTTCAAAAACTATTACTGGAAGCTATCCCAGAATTTAGTTCTGTATTTTTATGTGTGTTAATGTGTGTGTGCAATTCAAAAAAAAAAGTGGAAAAAAAGGAAAAAAAGGAAAAAAAACATTTGGAAGATCAGAATGTTTAAAAAAAATCTGAGCTTGCTTTAGTTCTGGTGATGTATATACATTGTGATTGTTAATTACTATAAGAAACTATAAACATTGAAATTGCTATTCTTGCTATCAGATGAACTAAGAGTTTACGTAAAATCCAGTTTGAGCTATGTTTATGTTTGCTATGAGCTAAGTCACACCATTTGAATCGTCCCACTTCGATCCGTAATACTAATTTAAATGTAAAGAAAAAGCAGAGCAGCTTACACTTTGCATTGAGATGTTTGCCTTTATATCAGTGAAATAAGAAATAAGAGAATGTAGCATATATGTAATATATGAAAATCAAGACTATTGTGTCGTGCATGGGGGGGGTTAACTGTAAGTAAGATCAAATATATCTTCTGATTGATTTGTGAATCACTGAGTTGTTTGCATTCGTTAATGTGCATCAGTCCTGTCCCGACTGTTTCCAGCGTCCTCCAGTATCACATAACTGTTGCATAAACTATAATGCAGACATGGTTTACACGCAACATAACATATCTGGAAAAGAAAAAAAGAATCAACCCTGGAGGAGCAAAAGTAGTCCTGGTTGTCTAAAGCAGCCCCTACATTTTGTATAAAATAGAAAATAAGTTCATTTTACATTATGTTTGTACTCGTGTTGTGTGGCCGTATGTAGACTTTTCTGTTGTCATCTTGTTCTTGTCATTTCCAGTGTGTTACTTTTGTCAGTTGCACAGTGAAGATGATGAAGTTGCAACCTTCGGTGTTAGTGTTAACCAGGCGGCTGGGATTACAGATCTGGAAGCTTTAAAAGTATCGAGACGGACGGCCCGACAGCATTCGTTGTATCAAACGAGTGTGGCTGTGTTGCATGATGGGATGTCTTCCATGATCATCAGTGCTTCTGCCAGCCACTGGTCTCCTCGCCACTGTGGCAGGATTACACTGGTGTTTTAGCCATCCTCACTGTTTGCTCTATTCAGTTGGTTATTCTCTCTTTTTTCTTTCTTTTTTGTAAAAGAAACATATGATAGATATTACTTTAAACTGAACATATGATGTCAGTGCGATGCACCGCTCCTTACATGGTGTGTACCTGTTGCCAGCACAGCAATGGATGGCTTAACATGTTTAAGAAATAAATAAATCTGCTAAAAGGTGGGATCTTGTCGTAACTTGTGGTTTGAATTATTGTACACACTGCACCGCTGACGCTGCATGATAGATTAATGAGATTTATGACAGAGTACTTGATTCTCAGCCTTGGACTTTAACCGTCTGGATTTTAAAGACTCCTTCTGATGGAGCATCTCGATCAATACATCAATTCCACCTCCTGTCCTTTTATTCACACAGGGCAAAAAGCTTTCTTTTATTAATTACAGAGGGTTGAGCTGACACCCTTGTGTTGGCTGCTTTGTTTGTAGACTTAGAAACTAAAATTACCTGGTGGATTTTAAGGAAAATCAGTAAGGGTGGAGAATGGATCACAAAAGGAACATTTTAGTCTAGCTTAATTATTTTTACTTCAGAGACGGTGGCAGGGGTTTGCTGCATTGTTACCTCTGCCAAGGAGGTTATGTGACAGCCAGCGTCTGTCTGCCTCCCTGTTAGGGAAATAAAGTTCTCAACAGCTTTTACTGAATTGAATAATTTTCAGCAAATGTTTATAATGGGCCAAGGAACCAATGATTACATGTTGGTTATGATCCAATTTCCAGAGGGACTTTGACCTTTCAAAAATCAGTGGCTAAGGTCAAAGGCCAAAGGGCTTTGATCATAAAGTAACCTACTATGTTATGTAACCTTGTATTACTACTGATATGGACTGTGGAGAAATGACCTTGGTGGAGGTCTGCGCTCTTTGTGGGTTTTTCTATATTAGCTGTTATGTTTTTTGTTATATTTCCTATATTTTTTTGTTTATATTGTGCCGTAGTAGCTTTAGCGCCCAACTGAGGGCAGCATCATCAATTGTTGATGCACAATTTTGGAGTTTAATGACACCTTACGTGAAAACACCTGCACAAATGGCACAGAGCAGATCTTAACATTTTTATACTTTTATTCTCTATCAGCCATAGACACACTGCAGCCATTTTTTTTTCCTTTTTGAGTTTTGATACAGTAAGTCATGCCCTTAATAGATATTCATATATGCACTAAATATGTATATAACTGTCATCATCACAGAAAGAGGATGCAGATATTTTTTCTTGTTCTAAATTAAAAGCATACCGGTCACAGTGAACTTCCACTAGTTTGCATTTTACATTTTCTAAATCATAAAATAAATGGTGAGACAAAGAAATACATTAAATGCTGTAGATACATACAGTAGTAAAGCTAGTAATGTAAATAATATCACATTTAAGCTATCAGTCTGCCTCATGTGTGCCTGGTGTAGCAGTATCTTGTATATATCATTTTACTTGCCAAAATGAGAATGTTCTCATATGCTGTGAGCAGAAAAGCGTGGAGGTGTTCCCTCCTGACATTCAGGAGTGCAAATGCCGTTTGTGTAGAATACATTTTTTTCTTTGCCGACAGAAACAGATGATATTTCATACTACACACCCACCCACAGACAGACAGAAAGACAGACAGACAGACACACACCTGGTCCAAAACAAAATAAATACAGCAAAAATGCCATCACTTTATCATTAACTTATTTTCTTTCTAAAATCAATGTAATCCACTTGTGATAAATTCTGATACCTCCCAGTGACATTCCAGTGTGTTTTTATCCCTTCTAGTGAACTAAAAACAAACAAACAAACAAAACCCCTAAATGGCGTAAAAATGGCTACTTGCAGCATTGGAAACATGCATTGAAACATTCAAACAGTGTCTTACTCAAACATTCGACTTTTTTTTACAAGATAAGCAACAATGTCAGACGAAAAAAAAACATAAAAACGTACAATGCGAAAGTGAAAGAGAGCGAGGCAGAGGTGCAATCCCTACAACTACAAAGCAATCAAAGCGAGGATTGTAATGACAGATGTTGATTAGTCATGCCTGCTCTACTTCATGTGATCGATTATGGATTCCCAGCCTACTGATGTCGAGATAATATATGTCTTATATATAATTGTAAGACAGATTATACAGAGCTTACACAAAACACAGAGGCAGCAGCAGTTAGAGTGAGTGAGACAGTCTGGAGAACCTGAATAAAGATTAGCAGAGTGAGAGAAACCATGTTTTTGTTTTTTTTAAAAGGACATGTGAGGAAAATGTGAGCGGCAGTGCAGAATAAAAAAACCACCCTTCAGTCTGAGTTCTTTACCTTCAGGAGGTTTATGAGCGACTTTGACTCAATAGCGTTCCTCTGGTTCGTTCCTCCTGTTTCTCTACCACAGTATGAAGACAAACACATCAAAGACAATTTCTTACATAGAAAGCAAAACGAATCAGGAAAACAACAGAAAGCCTTCTTTGGTCACAAGTAAAATAACACCAGAATGTGAAAAGAAAAACCCAAATACGTCATACAAGCCAGGGAAGATTGCAGAAAACCTCAAACAAAAGTTTATCTTCTAGGGCTTAACTGGGAAGACTGTGGTAGAAGTGAGGTGCCGCGGTGCACACAGGGATTGCATGTGGCTAATGCATAGGTTTAAGAGAAATTCGAGCCTGGACGTAGCCAGGGATTTAGGGAGAGTTGTTTAGTTTTACATGTTCTTCTACTCTTTCAGCTCCTCATCATCATCCTCCTTCTCTTCTTGGCAGTAGTGGTGAAAGAGCTGTTGGAGATGCTGCTGGAGGTCACGTTTTGGCCCCTTTCTAGATTTGTCCGCTTGCTCGACACAGGCCTGCTTTTGCTGCCCAGCTCGTTTCACCACCGTTCTTCTCTGGGTGCGGCCTTTAGTCATGTGGGCCCTGTACATGGAACAACGATGGAGAAGACAGATTATTTTATTGCAGCAAAAAAACAAAAAACCTAGCACACGAAAAAGAAAGAGACTGGCTCTACTGTGCTTATAAAATATAAAACATTTCATTCATACAAGTATAGACATGCAAACAATGCTCATAAAATCGACAGTTTGATGTCAAAGGCTTGTTACCAGACATTAAACACCAAAATAACTGAAAAACAGGTTAATAAAACACAAAAATGCATGACGTGATGTTTCATGCATCAATATATACACATATTAGTGTTGCGCCACACTAGGAATTAGTTACTAACAGCAAAGAAGTATTACTGAAAGATTTTTTTTTATTGTAAAATGATGTTGCAGTCCCTCCATCAGACACGTGCGCCTCTCTCACACACCTCTTGACCACAGTTCCATCTTCTTTAACAGTCTCCCTCTCTACCACACGAGGGCGCTCTACTCTACTACAACCGCCTATGTAGTCTAATGCCTGGTGAATGGAAGAGAACACAATGCTGATGCAATGAAGAAATGATGAAGAAGTGATAGAACTGATGTGAACAGGTGAGTGATAGAACTGACAAAAAAAAGCAGATGAGATGAAAAGACTAGATGTCTTACAAACCTGTTTGAAGTCGCCTTGCGCTGAGGGCAGGTCGGAGGCCGACCACTGGCCACTGTGCTGCGTCAGCGTCCGTTTACCCTCCACCACCATGGACCTTTCAACACGACTGATCTTACGCTCGTCCACTGTCTCTTGTCTGGCAGTGGCAAAACCTTCACTTTCAGTAAATGTCACCTAGATCAGAAGAATGATTAAATCTAACCTCATAAAGGCTGTGTGATATTTTTCGGATGAAGACAGGTATAATCACACCTCTGTGTGTCCGCCCTCGCTCTTTAGGACAGTCCTCTTCACCACTTTAGGGTACCCACCCCCTTCTTGCGCAGCGACGGATGCTCGGGCATCTCCTTCCAATGATACCTCTTCACTTTCCGCGCCGTCCGCGGAAACACACTTGCGAATAATTCTACGGGTGATCTGAGGAGATGACATGTGAAATTGTCAAAAACAACAAATGCTATTTCATGTCAATGAATTGGAGCATCATTGCAACCAAAATGTATCGTTGTACAGGCTTAGCAAATCAAGCTAAGGTGGTTAAAATGGTCCGTACAAGAGAGGTTCTGTGGAATTAACTTTACCTTCTTGACAACAATGTGTCCATTTTCATCCATGTACTTCTCTTCTGTCACTGATTGTGTTGCAAGTTCAGGCAAATCATCAGCCTATGAAGGAAACAAGGCAGAAACATATCAGGAGGGTCAAGAATATAAAGTAAACTCAAATTACCTTCAGAAAAAAAAAAGCCACAAAATTGCACAGCCTTTCATTTTTAAAGTTATTTTTTTCAGGAGAGGTGAAACAAACTTGCATTCTCAGCGGGGGAAAAAAGGTTAAATACGCCACCACAAGGTTCAGCCAAGTGCAGTTCAAGAATCTCTTATCGCCCCCAAAAGAACCATCAAACAAATCCTTTATTCCACCCTGTTAGTCGCGTGAAGGTTGTTAGAACGTGAGAATCGTGCCGGATTAGAGTTGCAGCCTCCACCACTCATGCTCCATCAGATACCTGTATAACAAATCTCCTTCGCACTATCCTGCTGGTAAAAAAATCATCATCTGAACTTTCTGACATTGATCCGAGCTCTGCGTTGATCTCCTGACCGGCGGAAAGGAAAAGAAACGAAACATTAAAATGAATCAATCGCAATATGGCGTCAATGTTGGCAGCAAGGCGAGCATGAAACAAAGTAATATGATGCACTTCCCACTGACGTCATGCTATACTGCATATTACTGACGGTGGAAAATACAACATAGCACTCTGCAAATGGAAAAATCACACATGCAAAGACTTGACCCATTTGCTTGGAGCTAATGTTAATGAATGTGAAAGACCAAGCTGATCTAGGTAAAGCAAAGTCACATGCTGAGTCAGGAAGGGTAGTAAAGAATTTCAGAATCCATCCAGAGGGTTAGCGGTCATTCCTTTCTGAAGCGCGTTGGGGAAAAGCTCGCAGGCTTCACCTTTGCTCGACGACGGCTGCTCGTCTTACCCTTGTCAGATAATTGTCAGTACCGGGCGGCTGCGAAGCCTCGCACAAGGTGAATTCAACATCCGACGCTTCTGAAGAGCGTGACCGCTCTTCACTGTCCACGTGTCCAACATGAGGAGGCTTATAGACAACGGGAGCGTCCTCATACTCTTCGCTTTCAGAGGACAGCAGGACTCGCTCCGGTGCCTTTTCTGGCATCCCAACCGAGCTGAGGCAATCACGCGGGTCTGGGTCATCAGGCTCCGAGAGATCCGATGCGGCCTGTTTGCAATCAAAGTAACCCTCCGGGTCTGAGGAGTCGATCCCTGGACTGCCTTTACCTCTGTGCTCGACCTTTGTGTTTTCAGCAATGCTTCTGGAGGAACAGACCGTGTCCACATGTCCAGGTGGGCTGCTGTGTCCTTCTTTTGAATTGGACAAAGTCATCTCTGATTTCATAGTAACTGATGAGCCAAAGTACTCTGAGGTGACTGGAGGAGGAGCTAAGGAGGGGCCTAGAACCAGTTCCTCAAAGCTAAAATGTCTCGCAGATGTAACCGTCTCTGGAGTGGCATCAGAAAGAGACTGGGACGAAACATCTTCGCTCTGAATAGCTTCAACACTCGATACTTCCCTGCACTGTCTGTCATCCTGGGTATTCATTGGTGGTACTTCTGACACACCGTCTAAGCGGTGAGAACACACCTCCGATTCCTGGTCAATCATTTGAGGGATGTAATCTGTCGAGTCTTCCTGGTCACGACGTGCCAGATGTTCAGCAGTCTTTGCATCCCCGTCAGGTGCAGAGGAAAGCTGCTCAGTATCCCCAGGTTCAGCGCCCTCAAAATAAACCTCCCAGTTCTGTGATGCTTCCACAACTTCACAGAATCTATGTGGAGGTTCAGGAACTGCGAGAGGCTCGGCGGAGGATCCAGGACCATTGTGAGCACCATCACAGCTTGATGGTCTCCTTGTGATTTCCATCAACTCTGGAGCCCCTGGGGGTACTTCGGGGCCATCTTTTATTAACATCAATGACTTTTCCTCATGTTCCACCAGCAGTGCAGCAGATGGCAAGTTCAGCGTTAGGAAATCTTCAGTATCTTCGAATGTGTACGTCTGGTCATTTTTGGGACTTTCATCGCTATGTCCTCTATCGTCCAATACCCCTGGTCCAAATATAAGCCGCATTTCTCGACCTGACGCCAGCGGAGCAGGCGGATCGGACCCAGATCCGGGTGACATTGGAGTGGACCCCGAGGAAGCAAAGACTTGCTCATCTTGTCCGTCTTCTGAGGCTTGACAGGATGAGTCTGGGGACACGGAGCTCACCTCAGACAACTTCTCACCTGTTTGTCGAAGTGAACCGTTTCTCTCCCCCAGTGTAACTTTGGACTTTGTTGCATTTGATTCGAATACATTTGATAATTCATGACTTTGCGTATCTGACTGTTCCCCAGCTGAAAAGCCCTGAGCTTGTGTGGGAGAAATTGTTTTTTGTATTATGGTTTGTGACTGATTAGTCTTGGACGAGGTCGAGGACACCTGCAAAAAAAAATGATAGAATGAAGTGGGAAATCTGTAAAAATGACTGGTGGTTTAATCTGACATGAAAACAAAACAAAACAAAGCGTGCGTCTGTCAAATTCCTAGTCAAGAGCAATGTTTCAAATAAGGAAGTTCACTTGAAGCCCACTTGAACGGGGTTGTTGCTGTGCCATGTTACGAATGTAATTCCTGAACTTTCCAATCAGACATCTTTCTAACGGGCCATTTTGGGAGTCATAATTTATACTGTAGTTTATATAGATGCTGCAATAAGTTGCTATTTAAATCATCAACAAGATGATTCGCAAACATGGCAGCTGGGCCAAGTGAACTTCACCAAACTCTGGATGTGATGTATGTTGACATGCATGAATGTGTATAAGGGCTGCAATTTGCTTCCCTGACAACCCCCCCCCCCCCCCCCCCCCCCCCCCCCCCCCCCCCCCCCCCCCCCGGCCCCCCCAAAAAACAGGGAACCACCAAACATTCCACAAAACACCTCCCATTTTACAGAATGTTGCTGCTGTCCTGCCTTGCTACCTTACCTCCGCTGTAAAACAAATCTTTCTTTAGAAATAATACTGTGGGCTGTTAAAACCATCAGGCTGGTTAAAAATAGACAAACGTTTTGTTCGAAAAAAGCGTAAATGCTGACACCTAATTTACTCCTAAATGTATAAGGGTATCAGAATTATTCAATCAATTAGTTAACAAGAAAAAAAAAATATTCCAACATAGCTAAAAGCTTTTTTTTTTTTTTTTCCTGTTGCGCTATAAACATGCCAGGGCATTTGCATTATTAGTAAAAGCTTCATCTCCATTCACATTTCAAGTGCTGCCATGTTTCTAATATTAAGAGCAACACAGCATTCACTGCGGGGCAAGAGCTTGTGCTGTCTTACCACCACCAAGGACGGCAGCTCTTGTCCTCGCGTGTGGATTGTCTTTGCATTTTCTCAGAGAACCAATCTTGGGTGTGTCATCTTTAACTGTGATGCAGGTTCGTGTGCAGATGATCTTCATTTCATCGGTGATCATTTTGCTTGACTGTGTGTGTGTGTGTGTGTGTGTGTGTATGTGTGTTTTTCAGCCAGACAGCATGATGACATTTAATTTTTGCTTTACCGTGACACGTGACTCAACAAAAATGAACTAAAGCAAAACAAAAGCAGCAAAACAAAGTAATTTAGTACAAAAAAAGAAAGAAAACTAAACGCTTATAAACGCTATAATCTAGTTTTTGTTGTTTTGAGCATTTGCTAATTACCCTAGTTAAAACTATTCTGATCCTGTGAGGTTCAACATTTCGATTGTGCCTCCTTTAAATCAGTCAATTCTTCCAAACATTCAGTTAGATTTCCACAGAGCAAAAACTTTGACAACCACACACAATACTTCCAATGGAAACGAGCCATCTGGAACTGCTTGAGCCTAAAAAAAAACAAACAAACAAACAAAAAAAAAAAACGAGGACGCATCTTTCCTCCTCTGCTCGTGTCTGCTCGTCTAAAATCCTTGTGATTGCGCCTGTAGATGCGATAGCTAATTACAGAAATATTTGCTTTGGGGCTTTTCAACGATTCATTGATACAGTACAGAGTGAAAGGAAGCTTGGGGAGGAGAAAGGGGGATTACAGCAAATGTACCAAGCCAGATCTAAAGCCAGTCCAGCTGTGGGGAGGACTATCCTCCTCACACTGGCAGCACCAGCTGTGCCAGATGTCACCATTACAGCAGGAAATGTCCTTCACTTTTTATAGTCCCTTAATCTTTTGCTTTGTGGAAATCAGCTGGGCGGCCAGAGTGATACACAGCAACACAATCATATGGAAAAAATAACAACGTAATAATAATAACAATAACAATAATAATAATAATAATAACAATAACAATAATAATAATAATAATAATAATAATAATAATAATAATAATAATAATAATAATAATAATAATAGAGTAAAACAGAGCAGAATGGTTTTAACTAAGATAATGATATTTTGTCAGAACAATCACATGCAGCCCAACACACCTGTAGAGACTGTCTTGTGTTTAACTCTGTGGTCTGAATTATTTGTCCCTTCTGTAACATCTTCATCTTCAGCTAAATTTCCAACTGACTCAACAATCTGGGGATCAGGTGGTTTTAATTCAGACAACCAGTGGTCAAGAAATGACTGCATATCATCCGAAGGTATGTTGCTGTAGGATTGAGGAGAGTCAAACACAAGTGATTCGGGAGAATCAGGCCTGTTTTCATTTAAAAAAGCATTAAAATGTGAACTTGGATCTCCTTTCAAGGAAACTGAGCAGGAATCTGTTAAAAACATGTAATCGAAGGGCTGACTGTCAAACACGGGAATCTGAGAATCGGGAGTCAAGGCAGTGAACTCATCAAATGAGGCATTGGAATCTGGAGAGGGGGGCCTGTCTTCAGTAGATGAAGACGACAAAAACAAATAATTTACATCATTTGGATCTAATCTGTCAGGTGAGGTAAGGTTTGACTCTGAGGCTGAAGGGCTCTTGTTAAAATCACTGGCTAACGCATGCTGGGGAGGCCCAGTGGACCTTGTTTCAGCTGTTTCAGACCTTGAAATGCCAGAATCACTTTGAAATGTTGGTGAAAGATTACCTGTAGAGTCGCTGCCAGCTGGCGCTGCATCATGGACTGTGAAGTCATCAGGTGACAAACTGAAAGAAATGCTTGAACAACTGGAAGGAACTAAGGATTTCTGCTGTTGTGTATCTAACCATGGGCCACTGTACATGGGATCATACACATGTGATATGTGAGAATGGCAGCCAGACACTGGAATATGTTTAGGCTGGAATTGCTGTGATAGATTGAATGAAAAGGAAAATGAGTCGTACTCACACACATTAGTTGGGGTGGTGATGTTATCAAACAAAGAATTTGATTTATTTTCGACAGAACCTGCGCTCAAAATGCCTCCATGTGAAACAAATCTCCCAGTAGGTGGACTTAGGATGGATACATTGACATGACTAATGTCAACTGGTGAAGAGACAGAATCGGGGGTACCTGCTCGATTATTGTCAAATAAATCTTCAAGACAATAACTGGAATACTCAATGTCTGAAAGGTCAAAATCTGTTAAAATGGACTGTGGGGACTCTAGTCTGGGGTGGTCAGAAAGGTTGTCTAAATAATCGTCAGCACAAACTAACACCACGTCTTTAAGACAGAATGAACTCCAGCTTTGGAGTGAATCTGCATGGGGTTCAGATCTAACGCCTCGTACAAAGTCTGCATATGTAAGAGGTCTCACTGCTGGTTGCACTGGGGACTCTAAAACAGCTCCACTAGTTTGTTCTGCTTCAACATGGTCACAGAATGAGTCTGGTGAATCTGGACGCTTGTCATTAAACAATTCCTCCAGACCAAATCCATCGTTTTCAATGTCTGACAGTGTAGACAGAGACGACTCTGGTCTACCGTCAGACAAGTGCAAGTAATAGTTACAGTGTTTATTAATGACCTCATCACCTGTCGCACCAGTTGACAAATAGTGCTTCTCAACAGATGAAACGGATGCTGGAGAGGATGGTCGAACATCATCCATCAAGTCCTGAAGGAGCAAAGATTCGGACGACACAGA
>BJFM01003136.1:0-10799 GCA_016586285.1 Arothron firmamentum | reverse complement strand
GGGGGGGGGGGGGGGGGGGGGGGGGGGTAGAAGGAGCTGCCCCCACATCCAGGAACAACCAGAGTCAGCTTCCTCTGCTGGAAATGGCTGACGTTAGATGGTCGCGCTCAACAAGAGGAGCGAACCCTCCACAGCTGGTGGAGCAGAAGCCAGCCTGAAGTCCGGCTCTGCTTTTTGGGCGTGTCGGGGTCCAGACGGTGGGGGGAGACCCAGACTAGGACTGGCACCAGCAGAGCACCCAGAGTCAAACCCAGTGTGAGGTGCTGAAAGCTGAGGTCAAAGGTCCAGGGTCTCACCCTGAGCCGGGCTCCTGTAGTCTGAGGGTTTCTCTAAGGAGCTGGTCAAGGTCAGGGTCAAGGTCAGGGCCAGGGTTCATGGATTTCTTTGGGTTTGGATCTTTTATCCAAACCCAAAATTACCTTTGAGCATTTGTGTGTGTGTGTGTGTGTGTGTGTGTGTGTGTGTGTGTGTGTGTGTGTGTGTGTGTGTGTGTGTGTGTGTGTTAATGAGTTTCCTTGTTCTTCAGAATCGGTGGTTGATAGAACACATTTGTTAACTTAAAGCCCCCCCCACACGTCTGTCAGGTCGCCATGGTAACTGCATGTGCCAGTCTGGTCAGCTGACCCTGTGTGGAAGCTTGTGATGCTCCTGTCATCATTAATGTGATAAACCAGCTCAGCAAGCAGTCAGGAGGGGCCAGATGGACATGAAGATCAAACAGGGCTTCTTTAGAAACCAGTTGTTTGTCCCGTGATGGTTCCACTGGCGTCCCAGCACAGATGGTCCATCCAGACCCGGAAAGCTGGGATGGCTGACAAACAGGCCAGTCTGAGGACAACTGTTGTCTTTAAACTCTTTGACATTTCGCTGGAAGCTTCAGCTCTTTGTCCTGATGGAACATCCATCTTCTCCTGCAGACTAAATCTCTTCGTTCCTTCCGGGACTTAAGGTGAACTTTGAAACTTCCAGGTCTTCCAGGACCTGCTGCTGGGAAGCAGAACCACCGCCATCATTCATGGGGCAGGTGGAAGCTTCCTGCAGGTGAGGCCACCCTAACCCGTGACTGGTAAGTGTCCAGAACCAGCTGAGTCCAGTTTCCACAAAACAGGTTAAGTTAGCAACCAAACTCTGACAAAAGTGTTCGGCTAATAGAAAATCAGGCCAAAGAGAAGTCACAGAGTGTGTGTGTGTGTGTGTGTGTGTGTGTGTGTGTGTGTGTGTGTGTGTGTGTGTGTGTGTGTGTGTGTGTGTGTGTGTGTGTGTGTGTGTGTGAGCAGAGGAGGACTTGAACCCTGAACATTGGTGTGGAAGTATTTTATTTGGAACCAACGGAATGAAAATGCTGGAAGAGTTTTCAGGAGGAATAAAGTCTGGAAGCTGATCTACGCTCACTCTTCACTCGCTCTAATTCCAGTTTGTCATCCCGCTCTGTCCTGGAGGAACGCCCCACCCCCTCAGCGCTCTGGTAGCCCCCTATAGTGGGGGTCTGTTGTCCAGTATATATGAAGGGGCCCAAATCTGCCCCTCAGCGTGGCAAATGAGGCGCGTGACTCACCGGGCCAAACATGGGATTAGCTGGTAATGATCTGGCAAATGGGTTTGAAATAATAATTATGTTTCCCCCCTGCAGCATCTGCAGGGAGAGAGGTGGGGGAGGGAGATCAGGGTGGGGGAAAGAGGAAGACAGCACGGAGAATGCAAACATTCTGAACCATTTTAAATGTAGCTGTAAACCCTGATCAAACACGCAGGAAGTCTAGAATCAGCTGACGCTAACTGAGACCTGCCGGCCTCTGCTGCCACCTACAGGTCAGTCCCTAGAAGTACAAGGACAATACTCCGGGGGTCAGGTTCAGGTGTTCGTGCCTGGTTGGTGGCAGATGTGGGACAGATGTTGCACTGCCAGGATGGTTGTCTTTGTGTCTAAAGTAACGTTGCTGCACCTAAAGTGAGCTTTTTAAAAAGCAGTGAAACATCCTTCTCAATAAAATAACAATGGAATCAAACAGAACAAAAGCACTGATCCATAAAGTTCAACACGTTAACATCAAATGGTGCAGCAAGCAGTGCAACAAAGAAGAGCTGGTAACTCACCACATTAAACCTCTTCATGTCAGACCTGATTGTTGTTCATTTACAAGTCCGATCACTGGGGAACACAGGTGTGGAAGTCCTCTCAGATGCTTCTCTGTCTGGAGGTCAGGTCCTCCCGAAGGTGGAATAACAAGAACGTGGCACTCTGGACTCTCAACAACTATAAATAGAATAGAATAGAATAGAATAGAATAGAATAGAATAGAATAGAATAGAATTACTTTATTTTTCCCAAAGTGGATTAGGCTGGAATAGGAACCATGGAGGCACCTTTGAAGCAGGTGGGTTGGCTGAGGGAGGTTTAAAAAATGTCCATAAAGCATCTTTTTGTCAACGTGTGGAGGTCTTCTGAGGATTTAACCTTGAGAAGGTCGTCCTGACGCCGTCAGCAGCCAGGTGTAGGACCTGGTCGGTGGCTGGTGGTACCAGCCTTGTATGTGTCCTCGAACTGAAGCTGCTGAGGTCACCTGGGAGTGAAACAGGTCCCATCACTGCGTCTGTGTAGCCCTGCAGGCTGATGGTGTCTCCAGAGGAAGCAGCATCCTTGAAGATGCTCCTTTGTGTAGCCTGGAAACAGCTGTAGAGTGCTGGAAGAGCTTCCTGTGGCCCCTCTGCTGCTGCTTGTTGTTCTCTGACACTTGCAGGTACCAACAGGACAGTTAGATGTTCTGAGATGCCCATCCAGTTCTGTGTGGTATCAGACCTGCTGGATCTACATTTCTGGTGTTGACACATGCTGGTAAAATGGTGGCACCACAGTCTGCAGGCATGCGCTGGTACAGTCCCAGACCAGGTGGTCTGCAGCTGGCTAATGCTGTAAGAAAGCTCCACCATCGCCCGCTCTTCACGTGCACATGGAGGAACATGCGCTGCAGTGGAACCCAGCTGTGATTTCCAATTTAAAAGAAAATATAACGAGCAGGAACTCGGGGAGATTTCTTAGTAACTGATTCATGGTGGCTAAACCGGGAGCTGGTGGTGGAAACGGCGAGGCCGTCTCCCCAGGTGGCGCTGCAGGTTGACGCTGCCATCAGCTGTTTCTCCAGCAAACATTTGGAAGTGGCAGTTTAGAGGGGTCAGCTCTGAGCCCTGCGCCGCCCCGCTTCCACGTCCTGTCGCAGAGCTGACGTGTGTGCTTCCTGATTGGTGGACATTTCCTCACAGGCCATGCTTTAAATCCTATTAGCAGATTAGCCTCTTTCTAGGTACCCTTTAGTTGGTTGTGTTGTACTTGTGTGTACAAGTTCAGATCATGTCAGCGCAAAATTGGACAGTTGCAGAAGAAGATGAAAGTGACGACAGTCAGAGTGTATCCAGCAGCAAGCAACACAACCCTTCTGTGCTTGAGTTGTTCAGCTACTTCTTTTCAAGTAGGTAATTGGCATCATCCAGTGTATAATTGTATTGGCTATGTTTACAACATGAAAACAGAAAAAACCTATAAATGCTTTGAACTTGGACAAAACTCGACTTTGATGGGGTCTTTTCAGGTCAGGATGGAATATGTCAGACCAGAATGTCAGTGTATCAAGGCTATTGTGTCCTGTGTTACTTAAGCTAAAACACAACTGTATTAGAAGTGCCTCCATTTTGAACTTTCAATTCTACTGCAGTTGAAATATGGTCTCCTGTCTGAAAGTTAAAATAGTAGGGTGAGACAAAAAATAAATAATAAAACTACTACTACTACTACTACTACTACTACTACTACTACTACTAATAATAATAATAATAATAATAATAATAATAATAATAATAATAATAATAATAATACATGTTTAAAAGTTTAGTTGTAAAATTCTTATGTAAACCAGACCGTTTGCGTCGCAATTTGATGACGTGTATGTTGTTCTTGTCAACGATTGCGACAATATTGTAGTCTTTACATGTTAGCGAAAAGGGGAAGCTGAGGCTTCGCTGATGAGAATCGTCTTGTTTTTAAATGCCAAACATGCTATTATGACTGTGCTGTTACGTGCCCTAGCTGACTAGCTGTTTTAGGTCGCTGGCATTAACGCTGTTGTCCCGTTAGCCTAGCTTAGCCTAGTCCTTTAGCTAAAGCGCGTTGCTCAACCGCAGCGATGTGTTTGAAGCAGGAAGGAAATTGTTTGGACCACTCCAGCAACCCAGCGTGAGGGCGAAACTGGCCCTCCACTCCACTCTGGTGAACGTCTGCCGTTTTAACAGGAGCTCTTTGGAACTGGAGCTGCTTTGGAGACGGTGGGAACATGTTGAACATCCCGAGCCAGGCGTTCCCTGCTCCGGGCTCCCAGCAGCGGGTCTCACCGTCTGGGCAGTCCGGGAGGAACAAGGTAACAGCACAACACCGAGGTGACACCGAAAGCTCAAACAGATCATTAATTCGTCGTTAAAAATGCTGCATGACTGTGTGATCGCGTTTGAAGTTGAGTGACGTCACCGTGGATAAAAGCAGCGTAACACGAGTGGGCCACCAGCGTGGATCCTGCAGAATAAGGAGGCAGTTTTCTCTGAGCCTTGTTCTGCTTTACTTTTCACTTATTTTCCTAGTTTATAACTAGTTTAACTTCTCCTTATATTTCTTCAACTATATGATAGTTTCATATACTGTGATGTGCTTTGCTACTTCATTAATAACACCACGGCCACGCAGACGTATTATATGACACCTCCATTAATGTTGTTTCCTCTGCCAAAGTAGCGCACCTTGGTTACTAACCTACTGCAGCATCCTGCTGCTCCGGCCAGAGCGACACGCAGAGGCCTCAAAAAGGATGAATGTCGAATATAAATAAAGCAAGAAAGCAGAGAGGATTAGTGAGGATAGAGTCAGGTGTTCTGAGTAAAACTCCACAGGTGCGAAGCACGTAAGAGGAGCGCCGCAGACGCCAGGAGAAAGGAAGGACAGTTTGGTATTTCTCTCCGTGGCAGGAAGCCTCGACGTAAACAAACCAGCTGTGGTCTCAGTCTCAGAGAGAGGGCCAGTGTCTTCAACACAAACATCTTCCTGGCATGAACACGGAATATTCCAGAGGAGCCAGAGACCAGCTTCAGCCCCTGACCTGTCATCTGCACCAAGTATGAGTAAAAAATGTGATTTTCTCTGTGGCCTGCTTCTGTCCTGGCCTCTTCAGGTGGCCTTGAAGCCTGGCCACAGCCTCATGGACTGGATCCGCTTCTCCAAGAGTGGGAAAGACCTGACTGGACTGCGAGGGCGTCTGATGGAAGTCAGCCAGGAAGAACTGCAGAAGCACAACAGAAGAGATGACTGCTGGACCTGCATCCGAGGTGAGCCTGTGTGTGTGTGTGTGTGTGTGTGTGTGTGTGTGTGTGTGGATGATAGTGGTGGCTGTGTGAAGGGGAGCCCTGAAGGTCTTGTCTGTGCTCCGTTCTCAGGTCTGGTTTACAACGTGAGCCCTTACATGGACTACCACCCTGGGGGGGAGGAGGAGCTGATGAAGGCCGCTGGGATAGATGGCACTGACCTCTTTGACCAGGTACGGAGGACGCCGTCCGTCTCGGTTTTGGTGGCAGCTGTTGTCCTTCGTGTGGACATGGTGAGTGTAATCGGCGTTGCTATGGTGATGCTGTGTGTGCACAGGTGCATCGCTGGGTGAACTATGAGTCCATGCTGAAGGAGTGTCTGGTGGGGAGGATGGCCCCCACCACGAAAGGTACCCACACTTTCAGAATGGAGCGCTTTCCTCTGACCGCTCTGTCACTTCTGAAGTTCCTGGTGTATCTTTCACCTCTTTTTCTTCTTCTTTCTTTCTTCTCAGCTGTCCTTCCTCCGCCATCCACGAGGGTGCTGGCGCCACCTGCCTCAGTGGCTCCCCCTGCAGACAGAGACGGCCGGCCTCGGTACAGACGGCATTCTACAATAACAGGACAGTCTAGTTCTACTGCTGGCAACCTCTGTCTGCTGTTGTTGTGCAGGTACGACTGGTTCCAGACCGACGTCTCCGTTCATCTGGTTGTTTATGCAAAGAGGAAGGTAATCCCCCCACCCCCGCACACACACACACACACACACACACACACACACACACACACACGCACGCACGCTGCTACCTACAGTTATACCTCCATCCACATGTATACCTGGTGGAAGGTTTAATGCCCCGCCCCCTGCAGGCACAGTCTGGTATTACAGGAAGCACTGGTTCCGTGTGTGTGCAGTGTTATGGCCAGTTCCCACACTTTTACTTTTAGTTTTTGAATCATTTTCTATAGAGACGTTTCGGTCCAAATGTAATGTAATAAACGTGCAGCTGGATCATGTAAAGGTTACTGGGTGAGTGTCGAATCGATGGATTTGTCCTTCTGCCCGTCAGATTCCCAGTGCAGGTTGTACCAGTGTTGACCTTGAAGGTGGAGCTCTCCGGCTAGAAGCACTGCTGGGGAAGATGTCCTACATGATCCATTTACGTGAGTGGCTCCTCCTCTGCATACTCAGCTGTTGTGACTGAACAGTGAGATGTCGTTTTCGATCATCTGACATGTGGCTTACGTGAGGATAACCAGCTTCAGTGAATTCAGACCCCTGCAGTCAAACTGATTCTGACCCTGACCCTGACCCTGACCCTGACCCTGAGCCTAACCCTGACCCTGACCCTGACCCTGACCCTACCCAGTCCTGGGTAGGTTTAGTTTATTCACCTTTCATTTACTCAGTGAGTAAATGAAAGGTGTGATGAAGCATTGTCCTCTGGGACACTTGTTTGATGGCTGGGATCAGGGATCGTCCCTCTTTCCCTTCATCACCATGACAACAGTTGCGGCGTCTCTATGTGCTCGAGCTTTGACCTCCTGTCACGGATGCTGTGGCCAACGGTGTGAACCGATGACGGAGTTCTTGACTCCATGTTGTCACAGCTGGTGCAGATGAAGCTCAGTGAAGCTAGTTCCTGAAGCGAAGGCGTGCGCTCACACGGGTCCTTCGCTCTGTTCTTCTCATTGTGACCTTGTGTCAGGTGACATGTTCTTGTGTGTCTGAAAAGTCCCTCCGATCAGCAATCGACAGCACAGATGAGGGTGAATCTGTTTTCATGTTCTTTCAGGACTTGCTGATGAGGTTGAGGGCAACGTTGCAGGTAAGACAACACGACCCTGTGGGGGAAAGAACCGCTCCGTGCCCATGTTTGCTCTTTCTGTGCGCTGCAGTCCAGACAGCCTTCTCCGTGGGAAAGATCCAGGTCAGCCTCCGCAAAAAGGTGAAAACCAAATGGACAAATCTGGGACAGCCCCTGGAATTTCATAACACATTTGTCCTGAAGAAGGAGCGAGGTGAGTCTCCAGATCAGAGGAAGCACTGGCGACGTTCCCGCCATTCATCCAGGATGGGGGGGGGAGGAGCTTGCTCTCCTCATGGGCTGGGGTTGTCACCTCGTGTCTCTGAACTGGGCGGACCTGTTGCTCTTCTTTTGTACTGCGTCTAATGAGTTGTAGAAACGGACCCGGCTGCTTTGTCGTGTGTTTTTGCTAGCTCCCCACTACTCTGGTTGCGTGTTAGCTTCCAAGACTGAGGTCAACCACAACACGCTGATCTTCAGAGTGAAACTTCCTCCTGGGACCATCAGGCACGTGCCCGTTGGGACACACGTCTACCTCAAGGCCCTGGTTCAAGGTGAGCAGCCCGGCCCGCGTCCTGCGCACATGCCTGCAGGCTTGGCGAAGTCCTGAGCGCGGACACGGATGGAGTGATTGATAACCAGTGATCAGCCTGGTTGATCTCTTCTGGTCCACATCCAGATGCTGAGCTGGTGCGGCCGTACACCCCTGTGGATCAGAGCCTGACGGCGTCCTCACAGGAGACGGACCTCTTCCTCATGGTCAAAGTCTACCCTGAAGGCGCCTTCAGCTCATACCTCAGCGCTCTGCACATCGGTAGGTCCTCACGGCAGAGAGCTCCGTCTGGGACAGACAGTGGCCACGTCTGGCCCAGGATGGCCAGACGCGTGAGCCCACATTCAGATCTTGCTGGCAGTTTTAACACTGCAAACTCCACCATGAAGCAGGACGGGCTAAAGAACATCGCAATCATCCAAACTTAACCTGTGTTAAGTTAACCTTAAGTGTGTTTCAGTGCAGACGGGAATGTTTAGGAATAGTTTTCGAACCTGCTGGGCTGAACTGTTAAAATGCTGACAGGTTTCTCCTGCGCCTCAGAGGAAGGCTTGTTTTAGTTCAAGCTGCTAAAGGTGCCGTTTTTTTGGGTTTGAAACTCTAGGCGACCGTGTACTGGTCAGCGGGCCCGAGGGTGCCTTCAGTCTCCGACCACTTCGTGATATCACACACCTTTACCTTTTGGCAGCGGGTACGGGCCTCACGCCGATGACACGCCTCATCAGCCTGGCCATCCAGGAAATGGAGCATATCAGGTGAGCACCTGTCAGGAGGCTGGCTGACCCCAGCCCTCACCTGCTGGTAGACTGTAGCTTGTGTCTGCTCTTTCTTGTTGATGACATCACCCTGCGTGTGTGTGTGCGTGTGTGTGTGCGTGTGTGTGTGCGTGTGTGTGTGTGTGTGTGTGTGTGTGTGTCTCCACAGACAAACCACGCTGCTCTTTTTTAACCGGAGGGAAGAGGACATTCTGTGGCGTGCTGAACTCGACCAGCTGGCTGCTGATAACACCAGGTGCTCTTAATAAACAGAGGGTCAAAGGTCACCCAGGCTGTGATGCTGCTGATTGGGATTCCTGATAGTGTGCATGTTCTGCTCCTGAAAGCAAATGGAAACATCAGCTGTGCTAACATGTTTGTGAGCGGTAGCGTGGTGTCACATGCACTGTTTGCACAGGTGATGGTGGTGTAGGTGGTGTTGGTGGGAGTTGGAGTCTTCAGATCCATGAAGTCTGACAGGCGACAGGTTCGACCACACAGGCGTGTGCAGTGGCTTGTAAACACTGCCTTTTTGATGACTGGAGACGCCTTTTCCCTCAGCAGAGAGTGAGCAGCCTGGAGGTGCTGCTCCGGTGCTGCTCCGGTGCTGCTCCGGTGCTGCTCTGGTGCTGCTCCGGTGCTGCTCCGCTGCTGCTCCGGTGCTGCTCCGGTGCTGCTGCGGTGCTGCTGCAGAGGCGTGGCCCGCTTCTTTAGCTCCAAATTCACCTTCTCCTCCCGTCAGATGACCGCCGGGCTTTCTTCCAACGCTGTCAAACAGAAAACAAGAGACAGGCGCTCTTCCCTTCAGCTCAAAATGCTTCTAAAAACATCAGGCCAGATGTGACCCAGACCCAGTTTGTTATTATTGAACTGTTTTAGTGGTTTTGGGGTTTTATTGACCTGGGTAACAGAACTTCCAACCAGGTGGAGAAGATGGCTGTGGTCTGTCACAGGCTGAGGTTGGTGCTAACAGCTAACACGTGTGTGTGTCACATGCCAGGTTTCAGGTGGAGCACATCCTGTCTGAGCCCAGTGACGGCTGGAGGGGCCGGAAGGGTCGGGTGGATGGCGCCCTCCTCCAGGATGTCCTCATCAGGCCTGATGGATCCAGATGTTTTGTGTGTGTGTGCGGCCCCGCTGCCTTCACTGAGCTGACAGTACGGTGGGTGAACGCCACACCACTTCTTGCCCTGATTTCAAAGCCGCACGAGGGGATGGAAAAGAATTTCAATGCTCAGGTCAACTGAGCTTCACTAAGATGCAGGACAACTGCAGGAGTGTCAGCGGTTCTGCTGGCCTCCGTGGAAAAGAGAAATGACGGGTCGAACTCTTCAAGCCAGAGGCAAACCTTCAGCAGCGTAGAGGAGCAGGCACGTGCTCGGGGTTGCTGATCAGCCACCTGACAGCAGCCGCCTTCTGTGTGTTGCTCTTTCAGGTTGCTGAAGCAGCACGGCTTCCGTCCGGAGGAGCTGCACGCCTTCCAGGGCTGATGAGCGCCGCAGCAACACCCCGACCTCCGGCCCGTCAGATCAATGAGTTGAAGCAACTTTGGACGTCTATGCATCGCAGATGTGACAAAGACAAGCGCAGAGGACCTCTGGGGAAGTTGGCTGAGGACAGCAGCAACTCTGAGATGGAGCTTCAGTGCAAATGAGAGCGCTTCAGTCTTCAGAGAGACAAGAATAAGTTCATGTTGATGCAGAATATTGTTCAGCCGGAGAGAGAAGGCGGCTGATTAAACTGGACTTCTCCTCTAAATGTCTCCCTCGTTCTTCTTTCTCTGGATGGTTGACACCAGTGATCAGCTTGATCCTCCCACTACTGATGTTGCCAGTTTCCTGACCAGCTCAGCCTGCTTCACTGATGCGGCTCACGCGCTGCATCTTTTGACGTCATTCCAGCAGCCCAAAAGCTGCGTCCTGAAACTTGACTACGTTACTAAAACTGCTCTGGTGCTTTTTGAACACTGAACTCTGTTTTCAGCTGGAACCATTTCAACCTCAGCAGGTTCCCGGTAGTCACCTGGACAGGTGTGGGCTAACAGGACAACCAAGCGTTCCGATCATTCACCTGCAGTCAGAGACGCCACACACACACACACACACACACACACACACCAGCGGAACTAAACGCTCCCGCAGGTGTTCTGTCGGAACTTTACTGTGTAACATTTAGCGGAAGTCGGTGTTCGCGGTTTGGACACTGTTAGCGAGTGTTGAAGAAGGGTTTTTCTTTTTGTATTTTTAAGCGCATTGTGGTGTCAAAGTCAACAATCATGTCTTCTGGTGACTGTCTGAGAACGTTCGTCATCGAGCGACTGACTGCAGCTGCTGAAGAAATATTCCG
>BJFM01003134.1:28406-67993 GCA_016586285.1 Arothron firmamentum | reverse complement strand
TTTTTTAACTGTCTGCTCAACTTTTTCTCTGCATGGTTTGTGAGTCAGCATGCCTGCTTGTCTATGTAACAGAAAAAATGTATTTGCACAATAGAAGAAGAACACTGGAGGACTTAAAAAAAAAAAGAGGAGGAGACCTCCCGCGGTATCTCCTGAGCACCAGGCAGGACTTTTTTCTTTTTCCCCCCACCGTCTCTGGTGCGCATACGACTCAAAAGACTGTGTCCAAAAAATTGAGTCCACTCATTTGATATTGTTCTTATTGATTATTATTTCCAAGAAGTGATTTTTAACTTGACTCAGCACTTAAAACTCGTGTGGACTGTGCTAAAGAGAAACCTGCTCTGCCATTCACACCTTGAAAAGGAAGACTTTTCCAAAGAATGTTCCACTGTCGAAGCTCTTCAAACGGGCGCAGATATCAGATATCAGTTTGGAGAAACAAAAGGGCATCGTTGTTTTGATTGTCACACTCACCTCGGCCAGTTCTATATATATATGATATATAAAACCACTGTGGCTCAAGAGCAATTCTCGGTTTACATGTAAATGGATTTAAAATGTTATTTTTTGTTTATTGTTTGTCTTTTGATGAAAAATCCTTCTTTGGGACCTACGCTTTGGACATTTCATCTCTGACATCATCTTTAAAATATATTTCTGAAAAATACAATCTGTTGTGTTTCCTTCCCTTGTTTTTTTTTTGGGGGGGGGTTAAGTTTTTTTGCACGACTGTCAGGTTTGACTTGCTGGGTTTTCCGGCCTTTTCCAGGTCAGTCAGAACCCTCCTGGAACAGTCAGTGCGCTGCTGATTGCTGAGCCTTATCAGTACTCAAAGTCCATGTTCACACAGCTCCAGATCAACAGACGGTTCTGTGTTTAGAAAGATGAGGCAGCTGCAAAATCCTGTCTTTTCCAGGACCTTTTCCATCTTTGTGCATCTGAAAAATTTAGCTGACAGGCACATGATGGCAGAGAGCATGTCACCACCCCCAATACATCAGACAGCAGGCAACAGGCATGAAGCCTCAGCTGACTCTGCTTTGAGTGGAAAATCTAATTTCAACAACAAATATCACAAGTGTGCATGATGGATTAATTCAAAGTCCACAGCAGCAGCCATGATATGACCCAGACTCAAATGCAAAAGTTCTTTTGCTCGTTTTAAAGCCATGCTTTTGCATTGGAAATTTGAAATATTGATGCTGATGGGATGGAAAAAACACTGACACCAATAGCAAAGTAAAAAAAGTTATTTTACATATCAGGACATTTATCATAATGAGCATTCATCTCAAGGCAAAAGAATTTAATGTTTAATCCTGTAATGTTTTTTCTTTATTTGCAAAGTTCATTTGGTTATTTATCTGCATTTATTTATTCATTCTGTGTTTGAGTCTCCAAGTTGGCATCAGTCAGCAACTATAGACAGAGATACAAAATACAACAAGCTGAGATGTAGAAAACAAAGGCGCTATGCTAACAATCCACGCTGCACAGCAGTCTTATTGAATTTAACATTCCATCATTTGACCTAACAGGTCAAAACTGATTAATGCGCATTTATATCAAGTATTTACGTCAGTAAGTTGACTCTGCAATGGCAGAATAGAAAACAAAGAGTAAAAAGTTTATTTACATTTCTAAACATTCCATGCGTCTTTTGCTCACTATTGTCTTTCACATCAATCATTCATTATAATAACGTGCAAATTTTAAAAACACTATGTAAATTGAAGATGACGTCATGCGAAGATTCTCGTGACTTTTTTTCCAGCCAATAGCGACCTTCCTTATTGAGAAGTTGGCAACGCGGCTGACACAGTTCCTCTTAGCTCCCATCCCCACCGCTGCACCGTAGCAATGCCCAGCCTGCAACATTAGCCAGCGACTTTCTCTCCGTTTCCACAACCCTCCAGTGGGGAAATCGATCGTTAAACAAACCTTTTCCTTCGCTTCTCTCGAACGCGCCGCGTCGGATTGCCGGACATGCCGAACATCGTGCTTTTTAGCGGGAGCTCTCACCACGACCTGTCCCAGAAGGTGGCCGATCGGCTGGGGCTGGAGCTGGGGAAAGTGGTCACGAAGAAGTTCAGCAACCAGGAGACATGGTGAGTACGTTGCGACTGCCTACACGACGCTTCTTGTCGCGCTGTTTGCTGATAGCGGCGCCTTTATTAACACTCTTTATCTACTATTACAGTAGATGGCTGAAAGCATCGGGATCACATGTGGGTCCGTTAGCTCGATGCTAACAATAGTTTACTATTTAGCGGGCAGCCCTCTACTGCTTGCACGTGACCAGCTAGCCTCATGTAAACACACCCGGCTAGCATGCTTGCACACGCTAAATTCGGTACATATGGCAGCTTCGTCTGCTATTTAGTCTTTACGTGCAGCTTTTGCTAATCGTAACCTGGTTGCATGAGATTTAAGTCAACCAGGCTGGTGGAACTGGACGACATTCGACGTTACGTAATGTTCCGTCTCACTCTCACTAGCGAGCTACCGATGCGCGTTCTCCGCATGAACTTAGACATAATTATCGGCCCAAAGTTATTACCAGCGTTATAAACGCATTATGCCGTTTATCAGCCATTTGTGTATCTTATTTGTGGATTAAAACAATTTGGCACACCGCTGAAGTCCCCATTGTGCTAGCCGAATTCTTTTAGCTAACTATTCTCATAACCAAAATTCAGAATTTCAAAAAATGTAAATACGCACCCGTTTACTTTAATAGCTAATGTGTGACTAATTTATACCCAAAGAGTCATACCAACCTGGAAAGAGTTTGTCCGATAATGGACGCTGGATAACCTGTTGCCCTTAATATACATTTACGCAAGACGGCTAACTTTTTCGGACAACACATGGATGCTGCATTTAACGAGTTTTTGAACAGCATGAGCATTTGTATCAAGTTCTTGTTGCTGAGTGTTTGCAGAATAAAGTCATATTTGTGACATGCTAGTTTAATGGTAGTTGAGCCATTTTTGGGGACCAAGTCGGTGCGTCCCTCACATGCTTTTAATGTAACGCTAATTGCCTCAGTAACGTCAGAAATGCTAACAGTTAGCAACCAACAGTCTTTTTATCCGGCATTTCTGTCTGTCTCAAGCTGGGTAGGTAACATTTGAGATCGTTGGACCTGTTTGTGTGTATATGATGACCTGACTTACATTACAACACAGATTGATCCGATTATGTCACCTTTTAGATTTGAAGGTTGTGACTGCAAAGTGCATTTCATGGACTTGAGTGTGTTTTCTGACCTGTGTTCCTGTTGGGCACTCACTGAAGCTTGCCTTCATTGTAATGCACTCTGCCTAAAAGCATGCGCCACATCCCAGCTTTCGCTTGTTAAGGTGCCTTGACCCCTTTTATCCCATATGAGACCCTGGCTGAAGTCCATAGGGAGTTCTGAATACCCAGCCTGGGAGTTTCTCTCCTGGGAACACGGATGTTTTTGAGGGCACAAGTACATAACATAAATTTTCCCATCCTGGTGGAATTAATGGGAGGTGAGAAAGTGAAGCGATAACTGCTCTTCCCACAGCTCAGAAGAGTGTTTTCCAGACCTCAAGGACCAATGGAAACGGATATTCTGCTTGTAAATTCAAGCTTGTGAGACTTTTCAGAAAATGTCCAAGTCAATATAATTAATTCTCATCAATTTTTCAGTGCTGGTTAAATTTTGTGCCAAAGAGGTGTTAAAAACGTTAAAAAAAAAATATACATATATAACGTGTGGTTTAATGTATGTAACATTTGGATTTTCTGTTTCCGTTCATCCAGACTGATGGGTCAGTACAGCCACAGATACTTGATTTTTGGTCTGTCTTACAAAAATGAATGCCCTCAGGAATGCCTGTGCCACTTGTGTTTGGTAGGAAAAAATGTAACAGGCCCAAACTTGTCAGATGGTGTTTTCGGGAAGCTGTTTTCAGTTTTAGCGGTTAATAAAGTGATTATTTGCCATTGACTAATAAACATGCCTGCTAGCTTATGAAGGTTAATTGTTAAATCTCATCATTAAAAATCTCTTTTTTTCCCCCGTGAATAGCGTGGAAATCGGGGAAAGCGTTCGTGGTGAGGATGTGTACATCGTGCAGAGCGGCTGTGGCGAGATTAACGACAACTTGATGGAGCTGCTGATTATGATCAACGCCTGTAAGATCGCCTCCTCGTCACGTGTCACCGCTGTCATACCCTGCTTCCCATACGCCCGGCAGGACAAAAAAGACAAGGTAAACTCACGCTGATACACCCGTGCATACGAAACTTTGCATAAAAGGTAACTGTGTCGACGACACCCGAGTCGCTGATGAGGTAGCCCCGTGTTGTAAATTCTCAGTTACCTAAAACAGTAAAGGTGATGTGTTTTAATTCGAGGTGAACAGTCCCTTTAAACAGTTTCCACCTGGGTTTGTTTTTCATGCCAAGTAAATATCCTTGATTCTGGGTGTGTATTTGCTCAGTAGTGTAGGTGTTTACATTTTAACTAGTTCGGCCGCTATGTATTATGGTTCACTCCTTTTTGAAATGCATAAATTAGACATTCCAGCAGACTGAAACTGGTTTGCACAACCCTCTGAAGGTGTATCAGGAGTTTTCTGAAGCAGCTCATCCAGCATTTCCAAGTAGCTAAGTGTTTGGTCAACAAGCCCCAGAGTCCCGCGTCTGTTGTTGGGGTAAAGAAAGCGGCAGCAGCTGCAACGTAGGTTCAGACTAACCACAAACTGTGTCGGCTGTGTCTTAATGTCTGAACCAGAGTCGAGCACCAATATCAGCCAAGCTGGTGGCCAACATGCTGTCTGTGGCCGGCGCGGACCACATCATCACCATGGACCTTCACGCCTCGCAGATCCAGGTGCTCGTACACATCATTCTCAAAGAGGAGCAGATCGCTCCTCTGGGTTTCATATCGAGTCCCTGACTCCACCTCTCTTCTCACCGTGTATCCTTTCTGCCTTTTCCACTTCCTGTTTGTACAAATTAAACTATTTAATTTTTGTCGGATGTCAATTAAGATGTCTGTTTTTACTCTTGTCTGAGTAAGTTACATTAAATTTAAGTGGAACTATCCTTTTTTTTTTTTTTTCCAGGGATTTTTTGACATTGCTGTAGACAATCTTTACGCTGAACCTGCTGTTCTTAAGTGGATTAAAGAAAACATCCCAGAGTGGAAAAACTGCATAATCGTTTCTCCGGACGCAGGCGGAGCGAAGCGGTGAGGTTACCGAGGCTTGCCAATGACTTGATGAGGCACAGGAATTTACTTTGAAAGAACCGTCACTTGATTTACTTCCTCTGTGTTCTCTGTGCAGCGTGACGTCCATCGCCGACCGCTTGAACGTGGACTTTGCCCTCATCCACAAAGAACGGAAGAAGGCCAACGAAGTGGACCGCATGGTCCTGGTGGGCGACGTCAAAGACCGCGTGGCCATTCTGGTGGACGACATGGCCGACACCTGCGGCACCATCTGCCACGCTGCTGACAAGTCCGTGAGAAAAGCATGCGCAGCCAAGCTAGCTCCTGCTTTAACACTGGCCGTGTCTGTTTTCAGGCTCATCGATGCAGGCGCCATCAAGGTCTACGCCATCCTCACGCACGGCATTTTCTCGGGTCCCGCCATTTCTCGCATCAACAGCGCCCCGTTTGAGGCTGTGGTGGTGACCAACACCATCCCGCAGGAAGAGAAGATGAAGGCGTGCCCCAAAATACAGGTGCATTGTGGGACGCCGGGGCCTGTGCCAAAGTAATTGATGTGATTTAATGTTGCCCCGCTTTTTCCACGCAGGTCATCGACATCTCCATGATCCTGGCAGAGGCCATCAGGAGAACCCACAACGGCGAATCAGTGTCCTACCTCTTCAGCCACGTCCCCTTGTAAGGTACAAGGCAAGCTCCTGCAGGCCCCCCCTCTCCCCGCCCCTGCTGTCGGGCCACTCGTCTGGGATCGTGCCTCTACAAATCCTCCAGAAAAAGCTTGAAGACAAGCCTGGTGGTTTTTGACTAAACCCATGTGACTGTTTCAAGGTCACGCCCACACCTTTGTCAGACGTTTTCCACCTGGAGCGAATCGTCGTTTCCTTCTCGAAAGACCACGTTTGTATTTATACATTTCTTTTATTTCTTTTAATTTTGCCAACATTAAATAGCCAAAGTCTGGCCTCCACTTTAACCAAAGCGTCCATAATGTAACAAATTTTATTATTTGTACCTCATATTAAACTTACATTAAAAATACACATTCCACTGTTTTGTGATTGCTGATAATTTCCCCCCTTTCTGCTGAAAATATAGTTCTAATTGTGCACCTTTCTGCAGCTGAACTGTTTGCATAACAGCTCTAGAAGGTATTAAACTATCCTTTTCAGGGCCGTGAATTGCTAATGCTTTAATGGATTGCAGCAATATCATCACACTATAGGCGGAGCTGCATCACAAGTAAAGGTGTGTGGAAGTGTCTGCAGACCAACTAGTGAGCACACTTGTCCTCTTTTGTTTTTTTAATCAGTGAATGTGCTGATGGACGCTAACCTGTGTCAACATTTTATTCTACGAAATTTTGCTTTTTTGAACTGTTTAACAGGTCAGTTGTTAATTTTTCAAATGTGAAGTCTAGTGGGCTCTGTACCCACGATCTGAAAGGTCACGAAAACAAATTGAGCCCAGGGTTTAATAGTAGTGTTATGATTGATATCAGAAGGATATTAATTGTCATCATGGCTGTAATGGGTCACTTTAGTTCTGATGAGGCTGGTTTCATTTGTTTTCCTGAAGGTAGATTCAAAAACGTTGGGAAAGTGATTTAAATCTTTTTTTTATATGTAACACTTCAAAGCTGTTCCTTTGACAATAAAGCTTTTGACAATGGATTACTCGTCACGTGACCTTTCTTCCTCATATTACCGGAAGTTTTAAAGGTTGGACTTGTTCAGACTTCCTGTAAGGCATTTTATGAATTTATTAACTTGTCATAAATTTGAATTGACCTTAAAGCGATACATTTTAGGATAATTCACTTAATGCTATGGAAATTTTACATTTTGAGAGTATATCCTGTTTTTTAGGACGAGATATGTTTTAACCATTAAGTGTGCTAAATGTTTTCATTGAAAAGCTGCTATAGGTGGTCATTTGCCATCCAGAGGATTCCAATTTGCTTTAAGAAATTAATGATAAGTCTATGTGCCTTTCACATATAAAAATGTATGAAGGGAAAAACTATATTTACAAGCGCATCAATTTTCGTAAGATAGCGGCCGGGATAGATGCTTTCGCGCATGCGCAGAACTGCGGCCACTTTATATTACAGACGCCACTGACAGATGGCGCAGCCATTTTATGTTCTTTTTCCTTTCAACTTAAATCATTTAGGAGGAAACATGGACGCCACTGAAGCTTCTGAAAAGTTTCATGGGGTGTAAATACATCGTCAGCTGACTGTCCGTCGCAACTGAAGAGTAAGTTTTGTCTTATTTGGCCGTTATTTGACATTACAATGATTGACCACCAAGTGGCGCCACCTCCACAGGAATTAGCGGATGCAGGCAGCTTGAAGTAATGAGAAATAATGACCCGCTGAAACCACGTTTTCCCAATTAAACACAGCTGAAATAATTGGGATTTTTTTTTTTTTTTTTTTAAACTGAGGCAGATGTCGTAATTGCGAACACAAGTGCCGCGTTTATACTTACAATCACCATAAAGCCTGTGTAGCATTCAGCACAGTTTTGCCACACAGAAATAGTTTAATTACATTCATTTTCTACCGATGACGACGATAACGTGAGGCCTCCGTCTTGGGTTAGTTTCGATTATTTTCATCCTCGGAGACATGAGGATTGTGTACGTCCAGCAGGGGGATACGGAGGACGGGGACTTGTGATGTCAGATGTCATTAGCATATTTCTGACTATATCTGAAGCTTGCGCAAAGACGCGCCACTACTGCTGCAACTCACCGACCAGAGATCTTCCAGCCGTCAGAAGACACTTTGGTAAGCGCATTTCCTCTAATTCCTTTCTCTTTTTTTCCCTTTTTTTTAATTTTTTTTTTTTACATCTCTGTGTAGGCGTTGGCTAGTTGAAAGTCAGTTATGGATAGAATCCAAGCACCGGGAATGATTTCAGTTAATTAGCAGCATATAATTTACCATATGTATTTACATATAGTTGTTTAAAGAGTTCAGGACTCCTGTTTGCGTTATTCACATTTCGCTGCTGCGTGTAACCTTTAGGGCTGAGATTGTGTGATTATGTCTTTGTCCTGTTACGCACATTCATCAGCCTGCTTCCTTTGTTGCTCCATGCGCCACGTTTAAAATGTTGTCCATTCACTCTGCTACATTTAGG
Organism: Arothron firmamentum; assembly: GCA_016586285.1. Classification (NCBI taxonomy): domain Eukaryota; kingdom Metazoa; phylum Chordata; class Actinopteri; order Tetraodontiformes; family Tetraodontidae; genus Arothron; species Arothron firmamentum. The sequence goes on along the minus strand of BJFM01003134.1, from coordinate 59,629 downwards.
GCATAGATGAGGGTTTGGGGTTCTTGTCCTCCTCTTAAGCATATGGTTAAATAGTAGGATTGAATTCTGGATTTTTTCTTATATAATTTTTTTTTTTTTTTTTTTTAATCTTTCATGCCCGACCATACGGTGCCCGTTTGGGCGGTGGTTCTTTCAGATTACATCCCAAGAGAGGGAGAAGTACGTGACAAGTGAATATGCGGATGTTGCAGGGGCTCCCAGTGGAAAACCCCTGGATAGGGGAGGGATAAAAAAAAATCTCTTAAACTATGAATATATGCTTTCAGTTGAATTTTGGGTTAAATTGGACACATTTGTGCAAGGATTTCTATTTTTTAGTCTGCCCAGCATGGGGATGTCTATTGTTATGTAAATGTTGGGTTTGGACGCCTGGACTGATTCCATTGTCTGGAGCAGCCCGTCCCCTGGGTGTAACATCTCTGAGCGTGTGTGTGTGTGTGTTGGATAACGGAATGGATGGCAGTCAAATCACGTTAAGCAGAACAAAAGAAAGCAGCTGCGCACGTTGGAGGGCAAGAGTAGCGGATGATCGGATCTGCTCGGCCAGTGTGATCCACACGGTTCATTTACTATCTGAACCCGCGTTTAGGTCTAAAAATTAAATCGTTGTTATACAGTGTTACGTAATCCGACACACCCAGAATTCTCGCTTGTCTGCTTACAGATCTGCAACAATGAGCGACAAGCCAGACATTTCAGAAGTCACCAACTTCGACAAGTCCAAGCTGAAGAAGACTGAGACCCAGGAGAAAAACCCCCTGCCCACAAAAGAAAGTAGGTTTCAGGTCCAGCAGCTGCCACATTGTCTCCAGTGTTTGGGTCTGATTCTCACCTCTCCTGCTTCTTCCTACAGCCATCGAACAGGAGAAGGCAGCATCGTGAAGCCCCTCCCATCATGCACTGTACACCCCTCTCCTCCCACATTGCCTTGTTTCAGTCACTTCCTTTTAGCTGTATAACCTTGTAACCGAAAATTATGAAAAACGACAACAGTAACCAAGCTGCACCGCCTGTAAGAGGGATGATGCCTTTGTCAGGGCGGTCAAGCCCCGTTGCCCTGTTCCTCCACTCCCGTCCTAACAAACGCCACCTTCACGCCCGTCTTTGTCAGAGATGAGGAGGATCTGTCTGAGGCAGGGGGACTGCACAGGGTCTGAACCACCATCTGAACAGCATGGAGCAGAGAAGCCTGTCAGGGACCAGGGCGTGGCCTGCACCCCAGGAAGCACGTCTCGCAAACACCAACTTCCCATGTGGCTCCTTTCTCGCCAAAGCAGAGGCGCCGAGCTTTTTTTCGTGTTCTAATTTTCGGAAAATGCACAACTTTGTTTGTACGTTGGCCAAAATGTAAATGCCCCTAAAATTTGATCTTGTCTATCACGATGATTTTTGTTTTTGTATGTACATGGGGATTAAAAACAAATCAACTGATTCCATCTTGAGCGACGCTCAAATAGGTGTCTGATAATTTGGGGTAAACTTTCACATCCTTTTGTCAAGAGTGATCTGGGGTTAGCTTTAGTGTCGCAATCATTCAAGTTGTCAGAGGACAAAAAACTTTGCCGGTAATTGATTCCATGTCTGCTTTTAACCGTAGATGAAAATTCTTGACTTCAGCGATCACATTACTCTGCCACAAACCATTACCAGTAATGGAAATTGGTGAAACGTTGTAATAAAAAATGTTGCTAAAGAAATAAGCTCCAGAGTGTTTTTTTTTTTTTCCACACCAACATTCCAGCACATCTTGGATTTCACATGTTTGTGATGTTGCTCAAATATGCTTTTAAATCAAACTCTAAAACCCCTTTCTTTGTTCCTTAAATCTTTTGAGAGTGTGTCAGGAGCGGGTGTGTATGTCCTGGTCAACGGTGGCTTATGCTGACACACCCGGGCCCAGAGAACATGCTGCAGCTCTCAGCAGATTTAGGCAGTCCTGGGCCCTAAATTAGCCACCACTTAATGTCATTAGCTGCCACTTTAATCAGCATGCATCACCGCTTCTACTGTGTGGGTGTGTATATGTGTGTGTGTGTGAAGATTCAATATGTGTCAGATGGCAGAAAAGTGAAGCATTATTTTAATATATGATGACAAGCGTCATGGGTAGCTATAAATATTGAATGTAGGACTGCTGCTGTACATCCAGAAATCATGTCAGTAGAATTACACTCATTTCACTTAAATATAGATCAATAATTGACCACTTGACCATATTACTGGCAATTCCAGTTCTTAAAATGCTTTGGAAGTTATAAAAGCAACAGGCAGGTGTTTAATATTGAGGTATCTCAGCTATATGTTCTTCCTGGTTGGGATCCATCTGAGGCCACGAAACGGTCTGTAAATCGCACACGTTACTGTAATTGGATTGGTGTTAAGCCAGTTGCTCTTAATAGGGCATTAATGTGGAGGAGGGCTAGATGTGGGGTGGGTGGGGGGAGGCCAGTAGGCTAGTGCAGGGAGACCTGGGCTCACAGGCCCTCCCTCAGATGGGATCAACGCCTCCTATCAGCGCCTGCCCCGGAGCTCCCCGAGAAAGTGATGGAGGAGCCAAGGTGGAGCAGCTGAGGGGGTGGAGTCACCCCCTCAGGATCGGGGGGACCATTCAGATGTCTCAGCGCCAGGCTGATGGGTGTTCTGCCCGGTAACCCATAGCAACAGCTGCTGCTGAGTCACTTGCTTGGCGCTGGGCAGTGGTGGCTTGTGTCGAATACACTGGGGATTCTGAGTGCAGCACACTCAGTTCTGCTGTGTGTGTGTGTGTGTGTGTGTGTGTGTGTGTGTGTGTGTGTGTTTGCGTGTGACCATCTGTCTCATAGGCTTGTGATGACTAAGTGCAAGTGGATGAAGTGTTTAAGACAACAGGCTTGTGTTCACTATTGGGCCACAAACAACCTCCCGGACTTGCTCGAGACCCATTAATGCTAGAACGCTGGGAGGAGTAACAGCGTTCTTTTGTAAATTACACTTAGGGGATGAATTCCTTTCGTTTGCGGCAAGAAAGTCAAGCAGATTGAGACATGTAAAGGGAATTCTATTTTCCCCATGACCTGTACGTAATGGAAAGAAATGCTGCAAAATGCAAAGTCATTTAAAAATTTAGTGGGATCTTGAAAAAATGTGCAACTGTGCTAAATCAGAAAATAGCATCTAGACCCTCTGTGTGCGTGTGTGTGTATGTGTGTGTGTGTGTGTGGGGGGGGGGGGGGGGGGTAGTTGTGTGGGTCCAATGTTAAATATACTTAGAATTTTTAGTTTCAGGAAGTTGATTTATTTTTAATTGCACATCCTCTGTAAAACATGCCCTGTTTGCGGGTTTGTTTGGGTTTTTTTTCTTTCTTCTAAGTCAGCCTGTGGTTAACAGAATTAATTTCTGTCAGCTCATGTTTGCTTGTTGACATATGACAAAGGAGACATCACACCTTGTGGACATGAGCTTCTTGTGAGCCTGTTAGCATTGTCTCCATGAGCGCCGGCTTCACTAAAATGACTGCAGTCTCAAATGAATAGCTCAGTTGTTGGAGAAGAAACGTGAACAGAGTCCTGTGTCCTCTTGTCATCTGTCTTTTATATATAGCTACAGGTGGAGTATTCAGGGGGAGTCGGTTATTTTTCTTTTACTCACTGACAGAGACAAACAGATTGTCGTCATCTGATTGCCATGGCAACTACTCGCCCAGGAGTTACAATGGAGGTTTTTGCAGTGAAGCAGAATGCACAGACAGAGACGAAACCCTGACCGTTAGCATCGACAAGTACTGGCATATTTTGTGATTTTGCAGTCGACAAAGTGTGCACAAAAAACACAGCATCAACGTTGGCAGACGAGTGGAAAAATACAGATGAAGGGAGACCAAATGTTAGCTACACCCTGCAAATATGTAACAGTTGTTCCTTCTCGGCTGCTTGCATCTGAGGTCATCGGGTCCAAATGTTCACCGCAGATGACATATGGCAATGCCGAGCACATGAGGAATGAGAGGCCAGCGGTCAAGGGCTGGATGGCCTCGTCTAATGGGTCGGCCTACAGGATATGAGTGTTATTTGATATGGCTCCCAAAGCTAAGAAAATGAATGAGTTTTATGTTGACTCTGGGTGGATTAGGCGAGGAATCTGAGGAAGCGCATCATTATTAAAATGAAACTATAAATAGAACAGGTTATGTTGTTAGATCTGTGGTTCCTTGTTTTATAATGTTGCTATTCCCTTTTCCATTGGTCTGAGATATAGCAAAAGCAGCTGTTTTACCATGCTGTTCTGTCTCTGCTGAGCTCTGAATGGCTCACATGCTAACTAGATGCATTATTTAAGTGATGGATCTCAGAATGTTTCCCCAGTCACGATATGTCTGGCTCCTTATCTGGGGTCACAATGGAAACTGGAATTAATTATTGGAGCTCTTCTCAGAACAAAACCATCCAGCTTTCACAGACTGTATGTAGCACCTTAGTGCAACAGTGGGTCCTCTGGAATGTCCATTAACAGCCACATGAGACAGTTGCACTCCCTTATTTCTTAAAATTAGCTAGCATGTTTAAAACACAGCATCACAAAGACCAGGCATGGTCCTTTCTCCGCAGGAGGCCGAGCTCCAATCTATCATTTGGGTTGATTATCAGAGACACACTCCGAATAGTCTGGCCCCGGGTGGGGGCTTGATCAATGCTGTCTAAATGGTGTTGACATCCGCCATTGCATGCAGACGCATTAGCCAAAGCGTTCGATGCACACAGAGCAGAGAGCAGCGCATCACACCGAGTTAGCTCAGAACTCACTCTGACTTGATGAGGAGCTCCTGGAAGTGTGCGCTGCCATGAGAGAAAGTGGGAATAAAAGAGGGAGACCTCTGCAGCCGCACACGTGCGAGCTACACGCTCAGTCAGACATCAGCCTCCTTTGTCCGTCCTTGAGGTGTAAACATGGAGGTGCTCTTTGGAGCTGCTCTCCAGAGGGTGTATACAGAGCGACAGTGTTGACATTTCCCTGAGCTCCCCCCCTCGCTGCAGGCAGCTGTAGGCCACTTCTTCCCCTCAGATATTTGTTCTGCAAAAACATACGTTGTAATCTTCTGAAATCTGAAGTCGAACTGATATTTTAAAAATAAATTTGGAGTGTGCGGACCAGTTTCTCATAAACTGGCTTGCATTTGAGTGTGGGATGCTGCATTATTTTGCGTTTCATGGCTTGAAAAATGCAGTGAATGTAAAAGGTAGCCCAAATGCATGTATAAAATAATAAACGAAGCACTCCCAGAAAGATCCATCACGCTCCACGCATGGATTCAGATGAATCATTCATGCAGTTCCAGAGGTGGAACTACATTTTTATCCCATTTGAACTATCTAGTAGTCAAACAAGAAAGAAAACACCATAAAATCAAAATGCGTGGAGGATTCTTTTTTTCTAAAGCTAAGGTGCTTGATGGAGAATGTTGATCATGAGTGTTAATTCCTCTCAGGTCTCTGGTGCTTAATTAGAGTCACAGGTTTGGCTTTGTCACGTCCTTGCTTCAGTGCAAATACGAGTATGCTGCAATGTGTTTGGTAAAAGCAGATAATGCAAAAGAAAATAATAATTATAATATTTTCTCTGTTTGAATTCTGATGAAAATATCCGTGCGACTCATTGTTGAGATTGGAGAAACCTTTGCTTTGGAGCCTCGTGCAAGCAACTGCATCCTCCTGCTAGCTAATATCTTTTTCTGCTTTGACAGCAACACGCATCTTCACAGAAGTGCAACCTGAATCTTTAAACCAGGGTGAGAAATTCAGTCTTCCAAAATGACAGCCTGAGGATAAGCGCTGCCATCACCTGATTTTCAGGCTGGAGTGAAACCAGGAGCAAGCACGTGAACAGCGACACAACTTTTAGCATGTCAGCTCATCACTGAAGGCTGCTGTTGCTCTGCCAGCTCTGAATCTGCTGGATTCCGGTCAGGTGATTGACTTAGCCTCTGCAGAAGATTCCACTTCTTTGCCTTTAAAAAAAAAAAAAAAAAAACCCTCTTTGGTTCAAAGATGTCGACTGTTTTATGAAAGCTACACACAGCAGTCAGGCCTTTTTTTGTGTGTACGTCACGCTATCTTTCACCTCATTATCGTGATGCCCGGAGGTTAATGACAACATCATCCAGCTCAAGAGCGTCTCGCCTCCTTCTCCTTATCTCCTTTCCTCTTCAGGGCTTCAGTAAAGTCTCCTCATGCTGTTACATCACAGATGAGACTTGCAGAACGGCTCAGTGTTTGCTAAAAGGCTCCATCGCACAACCCTTTTCTGGTTTCTGAGGTGTACTCAGGGCAGCATCTCCCCAGGTATAACAGCCTGAGGTGTGTGATGGCAGGAAACGTGCACATAGTTTGTTAGCTCTAGAGATTTGACTTGATAAGTGAAACGGGGATGTCACGCGCAGAATGGCTGCGCACAGGGGCTGGCTCACAGCCGAGCTGTTTGCCAAGGTGTTTGTTTTTTTATTTGCCCTTATTGAGGACAGTCTGGTGTTGATAACGCCGGCTAACATGGCAGTGAGTCACACTGTGCCAAGGTCGACCCCAAGTTGTGTCAACAACGGCAAAAAATGAGGGGGGGGGGAAACCCTGCACGCTTGCAGAGCGCTCATGCAGTTATCCAAGCGCGCGGGGAAATATTTGTTTTGTTTCAGACAAGGAAGTGAAGAAATGCCACAGAATAAATCCCCATTTAAGTTTAGATTACAAGACAGCACTTTTATATTTAGTTAGCGTGAAGCTTGAGGCTTCTGATTGGACTTTGGAACAAAAAGAACTGAGCTCAGCTGGAGTTAGCGTGGAAGTTAGCACTGTTTACAAGCTGCCAGGTCTGCAAGTGTAGAAATACAGCTAATTCTTTGGTAAGGCTGGTTTTGTTGAGCCAGTTGCAGTAATCCTGACAGAGTTTGTACCTGCTTTGTGTCGGACAGCGGATGCGTCATATCAACACAATCAGACCCTCATTGTCTGAATGTAACAAGTCTAATAGCAGAGAGGAGCTGAGCCAAAACATCGCTGCCTTTGAACGGAGATCCTCTCTGTTTACCATCAAACGTCCCCTTCCTGGTTCACAATCCGTCGGGCACACCGTGCAGCCTTTTCTGTCATCCGGGAGGGACAAGGACACAGATGTGCACAACACCAAACCTTAACTTACCAGCCTGTCCAGGCATCCGTGGAATCCAGGACCACATGTTGTTTTGACTGAAGGAAGTGTCTCGTCCGCTTGCAGCAGCAAACGTAGTTAAGTAACAGTGTTAACTTCATACCAAGCGTGTAAGCATGTTCTAAAAATTGCTAATATGTTTGCGATGTTTTTTTGTTTTTTTCTTCATTTATTTTTCTTTTTTTGTGAAAAGCTTATCCATCAGCCAGGCTTCATTTTAGGTTGAGGCTCTGTTGCTTTGAGAAAGTTATTGAATCTCATTCAATCTCCCGCACTGAGAGCCTGACCTTTGACCCTGCTGTGGTTGGCAGTTGAGCGAGTCCAATTCCTGAAGAAGGATCAACTGTCTGTGAGACTTGCTATCCTTGCAGTGTCTCGCAGTTTCATCTGGCATCAATTCATTCTGTCTCAGCCACACAAAAAAAAAAAGAAAACACACACACACACACACACACACACACACACACACACACACACACACACACAAACAACAGTACTGGAAAATAAAAGCTTTTTCTTTTCTAATCTTAGACCTGGTCTCGGTCTCCAGGGGTTTTTTGTTACCCCACGTGGAGGATTGAGCACTGATTGCAGCCGAGCTTTGCTGTCCAACCTCAGGCCTCCTGAATGTCCCTGCTCCGCACAGCAGTATTTATGAAAAGGAAATATTCCAACCCAAAAGAGCAAGTATTAAGTTCGCTTTACTTTTGCTCAGATTGTCAGTAATTGCTGTTTTTGAGAGCCACCAAGATTTCTACATGAAAGGTCAGTCAGAAATGGCATTTTACAAATACCACATCCGTCACTGTACAGTTTTGTTTTGTTGTTTTTTTGTAGCTGTATAACTGTTTAGCTAGCATTAGAGCTAACTACTGTTCTGTAAATATGTGAATCCTTTAATTTGCCAGACAATAGGTAAGAGCTTATACAAGGGAATATATTAAATGTGTGCAGCACCATTACACATGACTGGAGTCACAATGGCTTATTCATTATCTCCATGGCAACAGCCATGCAGCCAGCTTGTTTGACAGTCATGACTATGCACCAAATGATCTAAAGCAACGTTCTCATCTCATGATTTATTACTACCCGCTCAAAATCTGCAGGAAGAGAAATTTAGGACAGCAATTTTATCTGTTTTCTGCAATAAGAAATACATTTTCAGCATTCTGTTTAACCCATATTGCAGAACTTTGCACTTCAGTCCTCTTCTCAGTGGTTACGTTGCTCCCTTAATAGTTATTGCTATACTTATCATAAAGTTCCCACTGTTATTGACTGATTTTGTTTAGAAATGTAGGTTAACAACCCATCAATAAAGATAACAAGACCTGAATAACTGGAAAGCCGCATAGTAACTGTTAGTAAGGCTGTTTTTCTTGGAGATTAGGCAAGCGAGCCCGTAGATTATTGCTCCTGTGGATATTATGTCTTGGTATCTGAAACACAAGAGGGAACAATAACAGCCATCTCTTTATAATTTTAGAAGGGTTATGTGTAAAGCAGCCATCTCTCAAGGACTCAGCATGTGATTATATCCTCCAAAACAAGGCCAGCTCAACTGCACCAGGAAGTCAGAGAACTGATTGCCCTTCCTGTTTTTGGTGCAAAACCTGGGGTCCGTTCTGCCAAGTTTCCTCCATTCAAGCATCAAAGGCGAAGTCTTGTTGTTGTAAGGTCTAGATGAATAAATTATGATGTTTCTGTTGGTAGAACAGTTGCTTTGGAGCCAGAGATCAGCCCCACAATAACTAATCAGAAACATCTCAGAAACAGGCAGGCAGTGGTTGATGAAAAAGAAAAACACTCTGTGCTCACACGGGATTTACAGGGAAGATATTAATCTCTCTGAGTCACTGACGCTGGTAATTAAAGGACTCGCTAGTTAAGTCAGCAGGTTTGAAGTCCCCACCAACGCTTCCAGGATGTGAGCCGTTGCTGGGTGAGCAGAGCCCCAGATGGCAGAGCTCCCCTCCGTCTTTGCGCAGGGATACAGCCGGGCCCTGTGTCTTTTTGTCTGCTGAGGCCCCCTCCAGCATAAAGGCTTCAGTCAGACGTGTGCCTGCATTCCCTGGCCTAGCCTCTCAACCCCCACCGTCCTGGCCCAAGCCCGGCTGGCCTCCTGCCCAGATGAGCGCCAACTCACCCGCTTTGTGTGCACTTGTGGCACATGACCTGTTCTGGCACCATGGGCCCAGCTCCCAACGCCACCCACGCCTCTATTGTTCCCCCGGGGCCCCTAAAAATCTCCTTGTGCCCAAGCGTGGGGCACGGCGCCAGGACAGGCACAACGGCAAAAGCGCCGTCATTGTGACGGCGAGCGCTAAAGGCTTTGTCAGGGGTCCCGGCGGGTCCGGCGGGGCAGCTGTAGGAGCTGGTTCAGAGCTCAGGCATATTTAGTCCACTCTGCTGCCCTTATCTCTGTTATTCCCTTTTGTTCCACTTTTGTTTCGCTGGATTACTCTACTTTTAAAGCAGATTAATGCTCGCGTCCAGGCTCTTAGTTCTAATTATTTGTGGGTGCGATGGTGATGACTAATGATTTCTCTCTGCGGCCTGCATGAATATTAGCAGCGTGTATTCAGATAAAAAGCTCAGCTGCGTCGGAGGAAAGAGCCCCGCAGGCCTCCACTTCTGGAGCTGCTCTCTCCAGAATGTAAATGTTTAGCTTGGCACTGGCAAAAGTGAGCTTTTCGTCCCAACTGTTACACAACAGATTAGCATTCCAGGGTAGCTCGGACCTTCCTGGATATTTTCCTGAAAAACTGACCCGGCTGAGTCGGGAATGTCAGATGTAGTATGAGGCTGTAGTCTGAGTTCAGCGGGAGTACTCCTCTGCACTGTGCCTTGTTCTGAACATTATCTGCTCCTGTTGAGAAATCAGACTAAACAGCAGCGGATTAACACGGGAAGCCGAGGCGGAACGTTTTGGTTTGGAGGAGGCGAGGGAAGAAAAAAAACCTGCCGCAATCCCAGAGAATCCTCCTCTCTGCCATCAGCCTCCCTCCCCCAGCTTCTTCTTCTTCTTCTTCTCCTTCTTCTCAAAGGTCAGAGCAGGGTTACTTCCCAGAAACAGGCCCACCCTTGAGCTTGTTCTTTCCATAACAAATCTTCCCAAAACACAAGAGCACTTCTTTGTCCGAAGAGCTACAAAAATAGTGAGGGGGCAGACTTCGCGGCGTTGCGCATGCTTAAATGCAGACGTGAGGAGTGATGGGTTTTGGCATGTAACTATCGTGCTTCTCAGAACGTCCCTCATTAAGTGGTTGATCTCGGCATAACTTGTGTGCAGCCTAAAAGTGTAGACTGTCAACAAAGGCATGAAGAAGATGAAGAAGAAGAAGGAGAAGGGGATCCCTCTTCTTTATCCATATTGTACCCTGATATTACTCATGATAATTGTGTGTGCTTAAGTTTTCTGATGATTCTGTCTTAACCAATCGGTGGACTGGATTGATTCTCACTCCGTCCTTTACATATCATACAGTTATAAACACATGCAAAAGACGGACGATTAGTTTCTATCGATATAGCCTGGTTAATTTATTCCCCCTGGGTGTTTAAACTTCTCAGGGGCACCCACTATGGTTATGAGTTTGGGTTTATAATCCTTCAAACGTATGAGGGATGTGGACAAGGCTTTGAGCAAACAAGAGCAACTGTGAAGAGCGTCCAAAGTGTGCTGTGTTTGAAGTCATGTGGGCTTTTAAAAGATACTGGGGTAAATAGTCTGGACGCTGTTGAAAATGCGACAGTAAATGCAGGCAAATACCAGAGTGGTTTTAAACAGCTAAAGTGCTCATGGGGAAATGTGATATGAGCCCCCAGGGCGGAGTTTTACAATACATTTAAATTCCAAGATGCCAGGGTGACAAGCGCAGACGGCAGTCATGAAAACCTCAGGGCTCCCTACAATGCAGCCTCTTATCTGTTTTCCAGCATCTGATATGTAAACAATAGGCTAATGTTAGCGACCAGCAACCTCTTACATTCCGATGTTCTCCAGGCACATCGCAGTGGCCGGCATGTAGCCATTAGCCGTTAATCAGTTTGCACCGTGAAGGGAAAAACAGCACTAAATTGATTCTATCCATTACGCATCTGTGTCACATAGGCTGGCCTCGGCTGTTTGGCTGCCCCGAAGGGGGAGATGGTGCATTTGCCATACAAGGCCCTGCTCCCTGACAAATAGGACAAGTCACGCTTGGAGCTAAAACCTAGCTTGATTGATACTGCCAGCGCAGTGATGGATAACTTTAGTACTTTCATTAGAAGTAACATCCTGATGCAATTTTAAGGTAGTATTGGTGCTTAACTTAACTATTTGCTTAAGAATGTATAGCTGGTATAGCTGAGGCCTGGGGTATTGCTTAGGTCATCAAAAATCCTGGATCGGCTCCGACTACCCCGGTACTCACCAGACTGTCAGAAACAGGATAAACACCGACAGTCACACACTCAGACACGCACACTAATCTGTCCTGACAATACGCCGTTCAGCCACAACAAAGCATTGCCAGATACTTCAGCTCGATGCGCACGTCCTGTCACTCATGAGGGATATAACATGAGTCCTCGGGCTCGATCTTATGTAACTCGTGACAGACAGAGACGCACAGAGCGGTGGTGTTAGACAGGGCTCGGGGCCATGCAGTCCACGCTCTACTGGACAGCCAAAACACACATAACTTGCTTTAATATACAACCAGGCATTGAAACAACGAGGTTTTCCCAATACTAAACTAATCACAAGTCAGTACTGCTCTTGGTAGTTTTACTCATCTCTTTTATAACACAGGTTTATTTCAATTATTGAAATACCCTCTTTCAAATTCTCAGTTTTTTCTAGTAAAGAGCAGTGCTGAAGAACTGCTATCAGAGCTGTTGTCTGGCCCCTGAATCACTGGACAAACGTCATTCCTAGGATGTTGGACACTATGGACATACATGTCAGCTGCTTTTTCTGAGATTTGATGGAATGTTGCTCTGAGGAGATAGCGCTGCTGCACGAGTGCAGGAGTGGATAAACCGTGGAGGAGTTGAAATCATGGTTAAAACATGACAACAGGTCAAAGGGAAGAAGAGCTTAACCTGTTTTCATGGGAACTAGAGCAGGAGCAAAGCAGGCACATATGTTCAAAAATCATTACGTACGCTTCCTGTAACCTGCAACTCCAAAAGTTAAGTAAGGTGTTTTTCATTGAACCCAGTCATATTCCTCCGTTATGAAGCGGTTGATCCTGGATTATAGCTCATCGCTCTGAGGATATATGTGCAGCCGTTGGCTGGCAATTTAATAAAGCACGCTGCAGAAAATCAACTTCACCATGCAAACAGATTGCAGCCTGAAATAAAAATCATCTCTATTGATACTACAGCCAAAAGGGAGCAGATGGCATGAGAAGGCGATGGCCGCGGATCAAGATGGCCGCTCCGTTGGTTTCATGCAGACCCAGGTGCTGATTTTCCAGCCGTGTGTGGGTGTTTTCACATTGTAAAGGATGAGACAAATGTGCACAGACCACTCCTGCCACCACAGGGCTTATTATCCTCTGACATACTCCTTCAGACACCAGGCATCCCCAGTAGCTTATAAACAGGTGTTTCTTAAAAATTGGGCAATATTTATTTTAAAGCTGAGCAAAAAATAAGATAAATGGTATCAAGTAATCATTTAATCCTGCAATAAAACGCATAAGGTAACAATATGCGTTGTTGAGACATGCAGCATGGGCAAGCTCTGTCTGCCTATGTACATGGGAGCAACAACAGCCATCCTAGTGCATGTTGTACGTGTGCATGTTATATAATATAAACATTATCTGCAGCATCTGTGTGCAGTTTTCAGAACACATGCTTGTATCTGTCTGCGCTGTATTGCGAGCCAGTGTCACAGAGAAAGCGGTCAGACAGACAGACCATTTGCTCACTTTCCAATATTACCCATAATCCATCAGGATGCATCTGTGCTAACTGGTGCAGTTGTCATGCATGGAGGCAGCCAATCAGACCTGCTCTTATGTAATGGTTGAACCCACAGAGGAGCAGTTTATGTACACCCATGCACACGCGCACGCACGCACGCACACACACACACACACACACACAGAACCGCAGAACAGCCGTAATTGCAAACATTCTCCCCTCTGAGCCAAAAGTGGCCCGTTGTGCATTCCAGACACTAGACCGAGCCCCTTCCAGCGACGGGGATGTTGTACGGCTTACACACTCCGCTTATGTCATCACACACATTGTGTTTGAGTTGATGACGTATTCCTCCCTGAATGTCTGGGATGTTGGTTCCCTGTTGGAGGTCCTGGACATGTGCAGCAGGATGATACGTGTAAAACAACACTTTTTAAAAATAAGCTGCAGGGGGGAAAAATGCTTAAAGCGATGACTGAAGCCAGAGTGTGGGCTCTAGTTTCCATTTCTCTTTGCTCTAAATCGAAATGTTTATGCACTAATAGTGGAAAGACAGTATATATCATCTATTTTACCTGATGTGCAAGGTTATTGAGTTCCATTCTGCCATTTTTCTCTAACTTAATCACTGGCATATACAATTTCAATGCGTTGTTTCAACAATATGCACATTAAAAGAACTTTTTTCTGATGTAAATCAGCTTCACGGACGTTCAAGTATTGGAAAAAGCAACTGGTTACACGAGAGATTTTGTGTAAACCAACGTAGCTGTAACTGTCCCTTTCTCCGTCCACATTTGATCTCCTGAAAGTTTATCTCAGTTTACGTTTATGTCAGCCCATTTATCTAAAATATCCGACTCCAGGCAGCGTTTGGAGATGTTTTTGGCACCTCCATCTGAACATTCTTTGAATGTTACCCGTGGTTTGCAGCTCTTTATGAGAATGCTTCCATCATGCATTTCCTAATCTTTCATGATTTGTTTTACTGTCCAAAATGGAGTTTGTTCTTATTTCTTCCTCCTTCACCACACTGACATGCGTAGACAATACTGCCATCCCATAATGACCACCAGACCTTTTATCTGCTTCATTTATCTTGAAGGACTGAGAGAATTGAGCACGCCAGATTTCTTTTTTCTTTTTTAGCATCACTCCTTTCTTTACTCCAGCTTCTTTCTCTCGGCTGTCCAGGTTTCATGGCCTCTACTCAGGCCGTGGCGGGAAAAGCCAGGCATTCCTTTGTCCTTTCCTCTGGGGGCGCCACGGGTTGCGGACGACAGCCGCAGAGAGGGAGCTGCCTCCTGCTGCGACAGCTGTCGGGCTGCTTCACTCATCTGTGGGCCTTCGTGGTCATTAGCAGCTTTTGTTGTCCGCGCAGACATAGATGGCTGACGGATGGACGGTGGCAGGTAAAGTTGAAGCGGTGGGATGAATATGTATGACCCGCCAGCATCTGTGGCTGGAAACAGGCTGGATGTTTGTGCGCAGCAGGTGAAGCGAGCGGATGAATCAAGCTCCATTGTGTCCTGCAGAATTTCTTCTGCTGTTGCCAAGTTTGAGCCTGCAACCATATTTGGACACAGTACACCCTTTTTCTGTTGAATTACTCACTACAGCGCCTTATCGGGGGTAATTGAAGCCAGGACGTTCAGAAATGCGTCGTTCAGATAAGCAGGAGGAAAGTCTAGTCGTTAATGTTGTTTATCCGCCCTCATTAAAAGTTTCTAAGGGTTTTTTTTGGTTTTTTTCTGAAGTTGTGCCCAAGTCATCATCTACCGAACACTCACCCACCCAGATATGGTCTAAAGGTGCCCTGAGGCTGTCTACGCAGTCATTTAATGTGACATTTTACATCCCGTCATGGGCTGCAATCTTCATAAAAGTTGTTACAGGAGGTGCTAATAATGTGTCAAAGCTGAGGGGAAAACAATAAAGTAACAGAGCCAAGCTGAAACTGGTGGTGCAGCACTTCATCAGACCGATCTCAGCTGTTTTTTGGACCAACTTTCTGTTTTTCCAGCAGGTAAAAGAGTTCTCAGGCATGAGGTCAGCGCTGAAGAATGTGGGCCGCCCCTTCCTCTGCTGCAATGAAATGAGGCGGTTAATGTTCTCTTTGCAAGGACAATATTTTACCACATCAAGGGGGATTTTTCCCCCCTTTTTTCCTCCGCCACACGTCCCAGTGCCAAAGAAGCACTGTTTTTGGTGCACAGAACCGTAGGAGGAGGAGCCATATTGCAGAACTGGAAAACAATAATTGTGGTTTTATTTTACTCTCATCACCACATGTTGTTTCAAAACATTTAAAGATTCAAAACCTTTCTTGATTGCATTGAATATTACTTATGTTGGCAAAAATGTACATTTTTACATGATCTCGCTAGCAAAGGAACAGTTCCACAGAAAAGGGAAAAGCAACTTTCTTGGTATTTTTGTAGCTCAGGAACTACAAGTGGTTTTTTTTCTTTCTTAATGGTAGGGAAAAAAATAAACTGCAATAATTGGAATTACTCCACCCACCATTTTGAAAAGACTGTAAAAAGTCCCAGCTGGATTGCTGTGTTTACATCAAACCCACGTACGCCACGTTGGTTTTTATGGGTACAATCCATGTTTTTATCATAGAACAATGTAGAGTATATTCCTTTCTGTTCTCTTTGCTGGTTTTTTATGAGAAAGCAGCAGACATAGGGGCTCAGACGTGAAAAGTGCAAGAGGATGATGAAGGCTTTCACACTGAGAACTGAAAGTAACTTTTACCCTGCACTTGTGTATGTGGTCTCATGAAAGAGGAAGTGGGAGAGCTGACTTCTTGCTCCCTGCAAAGGTGGGCAATGGGACGCATCGGAGGAGGTGCCTGTTGTGTCTTTCATCCTTACCCACAATGCACTGCACCTATTTGAACGGCATAAAGACAGGAAGTGTGACCCAGGCTTGATAACGGTGGGGGAGGCTATTTCTGCAGGCAGTGAGCAGCGAGCAGACAAGGAGGTGTCTGTTCGGCTTCCTGTTGGTTGTTTTGTCAGATGTGGAGGCATGAATGTGTCATTATGTGTCAAAAATGAACAGTTTGTGCTGTCAAGTTGCCACATTGAATCTGTGACAAAGAAACCTCCACATAAGCTGCGAGAGGACTTTGAATGTTTCATTTTATGGATTGAAAGCTCATTTCCTAAGTGATAAACCGTACGTCAAGGACGGACCTTTTGCTAACCTGATAGCCAGCTAACCCCGTTGTTCTGTTTGGTGGCAGAAACACAAAGGTTTTGGTTGCCTCTGCTGACTCCTTGTTGGTTTGGTTTCCCTCCTCCTTTTGCCATCTTTGTTTTTGTAACTGTTGCTCATCATTTTGGCATCTTAGGGGACAAAAATGCAGTGTTTTTTTTTTTAATTTTTGCCTGCTGACAAGATCTTTTTAGTTACTATAAAATGGATGACATCATCCAGCTCATTCCCTCTGCCTTTCACCTTTTCTTTTCCGTCTTCTCATTTTTCACGTGTTTGCTCTTATGTAACCGAGTCAAAGCAGTCAGGGTGAAACAGTGAACCTTTGCTCTGCACAGAGAGAAGGGAAAAAAGTATTTCCCCTTTCCAAATGACGGCCACAGCTGCTGTGTTTCACTGTCAGTATCAGTACACACAATTAACCCAAGCTTAGCCACATGTCTTGTGCTGGAATCAAAATGATGTAAAATGAACATTTCCTAATTGGTCTCAGCTGACTAAACTGCTGACTTTTAAAGAGGGTATGCCATCTTTATGTTTCACCTTTGATGCTTGAATGTGTTTTGTACATGAGAAACTCATAAAAAGGTTTTTATTAACCACATTTTGTTGCTTTTACACTTAAACTCTTAGAATAAAAGAGCCATATCGAGTTTTTCAGTTGGTCCTCAACACTACTCACGGTGTTGGTATGCAATTAAGTAAATATTTGAAAGCAGTTACCCTTTTTTTCTTTACCAGAGGACCATAAAATACTATCCACCTAAATATTCTTGTAGGTTCACCCAGACCCATTTACCCAGGGGTTCTACTGAAACCCTTGGATACTTCAGTGGATTCTAGAAACCCTTTACACGTCAGCTTTTGACTTGACCAATGTAAAGAACGCGAAAAACCTGTTTGATTCAATGGTTTTATGTAGAAACTGCACAGTGGACAGTTAAATCAGCCTTTTTACTGAGGATTTGATGGGTTTCATAGTCTTCCCCATTAAAAACTTTATTTTGCACTGAGGTAGGTTTGCACGTAACCCCTTCATCAAAGTACAATTAGGTTTGCATGGAAGCTTTAATAAGAAACTGTCTGGGCAAGCCATTCTTATTGCTGAAGATTCAGCAGTGAGCAGAACCATCTGTTCTGTTCTTCAAAGTACACATTGCAGTACATTTTATATTTGGTGTTACATAAATAAAACTGCCCATCAAGCCTCAGTGATTTATTGTTTTCTTTTTACGAATATTCACTTATGCTTCTTCCTTTTAGCTGTGGACCAGATTTTTTCTTAACATTCAACTTCCTTTTTTAGTAATGAGGCAGGTTCTGAATGTCTTGAGGAAGTGAGAAGCAGTGTGGTGATTTACTCCAGAATAGCCGAGCAACAAAAGACACTTGGCCAGACCTGCCTGCAGATGTTAGGGCCAAAAGTGTGCGTGAATGTGCAGCCCTCACGAATAGAGTCATAGCTGAAAGTCTTGAGTCATGGAGATCACGCCACAGATTCCACATGTTCAGCAGATAAGAAAGGAACCGTTGGCTGAAGTAATATGACAGGAGGAGTTTGCAGATGAGCAGCCATCACAAATTCTGGCATGCAGAACCATGCACTTCACGCTGCTGCTGCGCTTGCTTGTGTCTACATCTGCTTCTCATAAGACAGCGGCTGTAAAGAAATCATACCTGCACCATGATTGAGTAGTGCAGCTAAAGCTCAGGTTATCAAGACTACACAATAATATTAAATCAGCTTGTCAGCATCAACATCAGCTGACATACGATTCTCTGTTGTATCAGGCCAAGTTCGCATTTAGCAAAGAAATCCAGATGGGAAAGGGTGTGCCATGTTGCTTTATAACTTTAATCATTATTAACTTTTTATCTGTGAGATTAACATAGTCCTTTCTTTATTTACTGTCTTTGCTTTACGTTAGCTTTGTATAGCTGATGTAAATATCCTCCATTTTGATATTTGTACTTGTACTATGTGTGTGTGTGCGTGTCCACACATGTTTTCATGGTCCTTCCATGGAAATATCCGACATCCTGCTTGAATTATGGGTCACGGTTGGAGCTGAGGACATGTTAGCACTGTGGCAGAAAATGTTTTGGTGTGGCCGAGGCTGTATTCAGCGAACCATCGTGTGTTTTTATTGATCACTCAAAGGGTCAGACAGACAGATGTGCTGATTTCTACACCCAGTTCCACCCAGCCACATGACCAAGCAGGGATTTGTGGGTGCCTGCGAGCGTGACATGAACACATGCTTACGGTAAACACTAAGTTTGGCTCCATCGTATGATGGTGCCCTTCATCCCATACTCTCACAGACCGTTTTCATTCCTCCTTTCTCACACTGTCACTGTGAAACAAATCTGAAGGTCTAAGCTCTGAATAGTGCAGCACCCACATGCTAAAATCCAGGTGCTAAGAGGGGAAAAACAGATGTTGCAGAGGGGAAGGAAGGAATTTGTCAGGCGAAGCAGGGATGAAGCAGGAAATAAAGGAGAAAGAGAGGATGTATTTAAGATAAGCAGTGCAGAGAAGTAAAGAATAAAAGGTGGAAGGGGTTAAGAAGTGTCCTGTCCGTACACACCACAGGCTCAGGAATCTTAAACTGTGGGATATCTGGAATTCAGACTCAATCGCCCAACGGAAATGACCAGAGAGGAGTGGGAGGGGGGCTGCCAGTGTTGGATTAGGACAGAGCACAGCTCTGCTGCAGAAAGGCCCGAGAAACAAATCCTCCTCCTTTCCTTCTTGCATCAATAATCACAGGTGGCAGATGAGTCATTATCTGCTGCAGGGACATTCTCACAATGTTAAGTGGACTTTATACCCAATTTGGTTAAAATTACCACTCTTATCAGACCAGGTATGATAAAAAAATAAAGGGTCATATTTGTGGAAAGCTTCCTGTTACAATGACCACACATACCCAGACCTGACACACAAAGGAACTTTCAGCACTTATCTCGTGTCCACTCGATCACACCTGTTTAAACCTTGTCGTACAGGTAGATTTTTAACTAGGTGTGCAAACTGTAACGGTTCATTGCAGGGCCGGGCTGTCTGAATGTATCTGTCTATGTCTGTTTGAATGGAGGGGATTGTAAGCTGTGGAGCAATTAAAGTTTGGGATTGAACTGCCAAATAAATCCATGAAACCAAGAGCAAATGGTTAAGTGGGAGAATAGAATGGAATTTTTTTCTTTCATTTATTTAATAAGAGATAAAGCAATACTATTTTTATTTCAAACTTTTCCCATACTCGTTCTGTTGCTGGAACCTTAAAAAGAAATTTTATTGCCTTAAGTATGAGTGACTCCTCAGCATTGTCACAGCATTTTGTCTGTCATTTCCTGCTGGTTCTGGAACGGTTCAGAGGAGGCAAATCTGCAAATCCAAATGTTTGTCTGACACAGACAAGGCATATTTTCAAAATGACACACTGTTGTGGTGTTTTTCCCCTCGAAAGAGAAGTATAAACATAGCTCCTCTCTGTTCAGACCACGCTTGATTTAACTTTTCACATGTTTTCCTTGTGCTGTGCATCCACCTTTGTATTTGGGCAACATTTAAACATGCACAGCTGACCCACACACACCTGTGCAACATCTGGACTGAACCTTACCCACCCCCCCAAACCCTGACTACATTACCAATGTTAGCCTCACGCTACACAAATGTGATCAACACAGGAAGATGTGATTATTTGTAACTCAAAGCAGGCTGGTGTTTGATTTCCCATAAGGCCGAGCATTTGTCCCGTTGTTGTTTTCGTTGGAAGAGGTTCGGGGGTGGGGGGGAATTATGGGAAAGCAAATGCTGTGAAGAAATTGTGCGCTGAAGGGAACATATGGCCATAGTCACAGAGGATCAGTGTGGCACGTCCTTGACAGCAAAGTCATGTATTAAAAATAATTTCCAGACTTTGTTTTTACGTTTCAGGTCACCGCCTTGGCTGCATAACAGAGCTCATTAGCTGGCGGTGACCTCTATCATATCATCTCAGACCACGCTACAACCTCAGTTTGCCTGTTACAAAGAGTTGCTTCACATGACCAGACAGATTAGGAAATTCAGTCTTTTACCGTAGCATTTTACAGAGTTCAGGCGCACTGGCGCAATATTTTAACAGAATGCTAGTCGCATGTGTGGAGACTCTCACTTCCTGCCTGGAGCGCTGCTCAGGCCAAGCACAGTGACGGTTTGTCCATCTATCAGCCCCAAAATAGAAACTCAAACAAAACATGCAGAGTATCGGTGAGAACAGAATGAATGGCTTGAAACCAAGGACATTTTTTTAAAAAAGGAAAGAAAAGGAAAGCCCTTCAATATCCAGTCATCTTTGATTACCTTCAAGATCATGGTGGGTGGGTGGGTGGGTGGGTGGCTGTGAGGAGTGGGCAGCCCTCCTGTCAAAGGCATTAAGTTCAAAATGGAGGATTGACTCATGCAAACAGCAGTCTCTGGAGTGTGGGGACGCTGCAGTCAAGATGTCAACGCATCAGCACAATTCTTATCACCCAACCGTAAAACTGAAGCCATTCAGTTTTTTCAGACTCAACTGCTCACTACAACTTTGCTGCCCGTGGTTTCCAGGCGGTGCGCTGTAATTTGGTTTGACACAATTAGGGATGAATGGGTTTAAGGATGTGCTAGCTTTGCCTGAATTCAGTCTTGATAATGGTGTGCAGCATGCCTCCAGTTCCTCCTGCTGTACACCAGCGATCCCAGCAAAGCACATGCCTGTGTCTGTGCAGCAACTGCAGTATCCAGCCCCACCCCTGTGGCCACATGCACATTTTACACATTCTGCCTTTTTGCAGTGTAAGTGCATGAAATGTGTGCGAGGGAGACTTTGCAGTCCTTTGAAGGGTGGTGGCGGGGTATTAACTGACCACATGAACCAGAAAGCTTGCCTCCTACACAGGGTGGGGTGGTGCCTGCGTGCATGTGTGTCATGCATGTATTCTGTTCAGGGGCGGGACAAATACAGGATGTGATACAACCAGACTTCCACTTCCTCATACATGCTCCGGTGGCTTCAGCACAGTGCAGAGGGCGCCTCCTGTTGGTGAGCAGGAGTCAAAGCAGCGGCGTGCTGGTAAAATTCCATTCCCTCAGATCAGGGAAATGTTTGCCACAGTGAAATTATTTTGATAAGAACCCACGGAACCCTGCATTTTCAGGAATCCCAGGCATGCGTGGTTGGAAAAAGAAAAAAGCAAGAGGTCAGACAGATAGAGATGATTATTCTTCTCCCTTTCTCTCTCTCTGTTCACTGAAGGCCCAGCCAGACCCCACCCATCTCAATGCACGGAGGCAACACAGAGATTGAGGTGAGGAGGTGGGGGTGTCCAGAAAGGCCGACTGCAGAACGCAAACCTCATCCCCGAATGTTCATCACACATTACCATAAAGAGAATAAAATCTCCCTGTGCTGGTGTTGAGAAAGGTTGTTAAACATTAACTCTGTTAAAAGCCTCTGGAAGCTCCCAGCCTCCATTTGGGGTTTGGAAGGTGCCAGAGGCGTTTATACAAAGATACCCTCAATATCCACCCTGGACCAGCGCTGCATGAAGCCTGAAAGCTGGATTTTAATACAAGGAGATGATGTCATAGCTCAGATTATTCAATGTTTGTGTGTGAGTAAAAGCACATGCAATTCTGGGGTACCTGAACTCGCTACATTGAGGAGATGGTTTAGAAAAACCAAACAGCAGCCATCATTCAATGAACTGATTGCATAATCATAAAGAAGAATTTAAATAAAGTCAGAGGGACTGTTTGTAAATGTTTATAGTTGATGAAGAGGGGGCAGACAGAAAAGAGAGCCCCCGGTTTGCACAAAGATGAAACTTGATGATGGTGATAAGCCAGGCATTTGTCTACATTTTTGAGGTTTTCTTCTACTTTTAAATTGAAAATCATTGTTTTTGATGATTTAAAAAACAAACCTATTTACACAAAAAGGAACCTTGAACCTAAGGTCTAAATTTAATCTACTGTTTTCAATCCAGCTCCTTTTAAAGTTGATCTAAACTCCAGTCTTTGTTCAGCAACACAGCATTTAGGATTCACATGTTGCTAAAAAAAATAAATAATTAAAGATAATAATAATAATAAGGCCTTTTTAACTTTTCAGTCGCCCAGTGATTCTAAGTTGCATCCACAGAGGTCAATCTCAAGCATGTCATTATCTGCTCAGTTCCAAGGACGCAATGAAGACGGGCTCGAATCTGGCCCATCCACTTCAGGAAACCTTCAGGTCACTCTAAGCTCTCACTCCTCTTCTGCCTGAAGAGCATTGCATTGCTCATAAGCGGTGTGGAGCTCATTTTTTCATGTTGATGCTGGAATTCTCCTCTGGAGAGCCCTGCACTGTTTATGCAATAATTCATGTCTCTACCTACCAGGTCCAGAGACACAGCAGGTCAGCCAGCCCTGATAGCGCAGATAAATCCATGAGCAGTCTTGAAATAATCCTTTTACTGGAAGCATTAATCCCAACTCAGTGTCACTGCTTTGTATCATGTATGTAAATACAGTATGTGCTGCTGTGTTTGTACGCACATCAATCCTTACAGGAAGCCCTACATTGCTAGTGTCCCTTTGGGACACAAAATGGACAAATAGAAGTAAAAAGAACATTCTAATGCATATACCTATATCACCTAAAACTTCCACGTCAGTGCATGCTGGACATACATTTTGTACATAATGCACTTAGTTTATTTCATAACTCGCTTATACTGAAATTGTTTGATATAATGACTTTATTATTATTATTGTAATTATTGTCATATAAGTATTTAACAAACTGAGATCATATATAAATGAAATGAGTTTAAATTAAAAACATCTAACTGCTAGAATGTTAGCATACAGTATATATAAGTATACAGCACCATCTAGTGGTGAATTCGAGCATTTTATTTTGAGAACCCATTCAATATGGCGGCTCCGAGGAAGTTCAGGTAATTTATTCTAACCACGTAGAACCGATTATATTGGCATATAAATACTTCCAAAATTTTCTTACATTTATTGGAAATTGTTTTGTCAAAACCCAAGATTTAGAAGATCAAAGATTCGGACTAAATAAGCAGATCAAACGATTCGAAAGATCAAAAACCCAGATCAAATAGACAGACCAAAAGTAAGATCAAAGGAGCAGAATCAAAGGGCAATGGGCTTTGGTCAAGTCAACATAGTGTAGCCAAGTAAGACCAGTCCTCCAAAACTTCACAACCACAGCTCCTGATCAACCAGAAGACACAACTGGTAGGAAACATCAAGTATTCGGGATTAGCTTAGTTAAAACTACACTTTCTAATCAGTTGTACTTGTAATCTAATGTTCAATGACATGTTCAGAGAAGTGTTCAATATGAGTTGTTCCTTTGCATCCTTCAACGGTTGATCAAGCAGTTTTTCAAGTTTGGGCAGAGCTGTGGTCAGAAGAAACACACATAACTTGCCAGTAATTTAAGTTCCATCTCTCTCCAGCTGCCATGGACGTTGAGCATTCTGTTCTGCAGATGGAGCGAGCCTGCACAAAGGGGAATTACAGGAATATCCTGACTCTCCTTGGTGATCTTGACGAGGTTGCCATCACGGCAGAGCAGCTGAAGAAGACAGATGTGGTAAAAGTCGTCTACAGACTCCTGAAGACCTGCCCCGATGAGAGTGTGAAGAGAGCAGCAAAGGCCTTGTTGTCCCGATGGAAGAAACAGTACAGCAAAGATGGAGATCAGCAGACCGGAAATGATCCAGAACTTCCATGTCAGAGTGCTGATGAGGGAGCTGGAAGCGTCCATGAAGACGCCTCAACGTCAGGGGACAAACATGGCCTCCAGGCTATTTGTCAGGCCCCAGGGGGGCCCGCTGCCTCCTGTAGTTTTTCCTCTGTCAGATCAAAGTGCGTCCAGCTTCTTCTCACCTCCCTCTGCCCCAAACCCCCAGATGAGGCCAAGGCGGTAGAACTGGCCAGCGCCATCGAGCAGCACATCCACGAGCGCTACAAATCCCACCTGCTTAAATACAAAGCCTGCGTGCGCAGCAAGGTGGCCAATCTGAGGAACCCCAAAACCCAGCACCTTCGGGAAGGCCTCCTGAGCGCCTCCCTGACCCCCCTGGAGTTTGCTCAGATGTCTGCCGAGGACATGGCCAGTGCGGAGCTCCGGCAGCTGCGGAAGGAGTACTCGTCCCAAGCAGTGCGCGAGAGGCAACTTCCCCAGGTTGAAGAGGGGACGCTGACACACAAGATCCGTTGTAAAAGGTGTGATGGGAGGGAATGCAGGGTGACCCAGGTGGCCAGGGATGCCCTTTTCTTGCCCGCGTCGGTGAGGCGGAGCACCCCTGGCGAGGACGCCATGACTTTTGTGACCTGCTGTGGTTGTGGGGAGCAGTGGTACCGCAGCAGCTGGGTCTGCCTGTAGGTGATTTAAGGAAGATGGACCTCTTGACGCCGTTACCTTCACGGGGCCCCTTTTCACCTCGTGCCTGCCTTTGTTTCATTCATGTAAACCTTGTTAACCTTGAACTTTTCCGAGACACTATCGCATTCAAGAGGAGCAGGCGGCCTGCAGAAGACGAGACATGTGACTGTAGAAAAGTGAGCATGTGAGTCATTAATCTGCCCTCTCAGGCAGCCCGAGGCCAGGGCATCCCATGGTGCTCCACTGTGTCAACGTGGCTCAACCACACTTCGCTGCAGCGATACGTGTGTAAGCCTTTGCTTCGTGGTTTTAGTCTGTGATTCGCAGGCTTTTTCTAATTATTGCACAAATGTCTTTACATTTTTCTCTGAGAACTTCTGTGGTTATTCCTCGTCATGGTTGCCGTCTGGAGCTGTGAAACCTCATCAGTCAAACACTGTCGCTGTGTATCTCATCCCTGCCCTTCTCTGTGTAACATCCATTTACAGATGCCTGACATGTTTCTTTTAAACTTCATGCTCATTATTCATTAATACAAACAAGCTGGTGCAAACCTCCCCAAATCAGATAATCTCATAATCTAATCGCAAAAGAGATTATGGTTGACGTAGAAGTCCTTATAGGTTAAAATATAGCGTAGTATCCATCATAAATAGAAATATATCTATAAAATTCTATAATTTTTTTCTTATGAAAGTACGCAATGTTGCCAATGTGGAAACGTAAAGTAGCACAAATGAAGTAAAAGAAACATTAAAAAACAACACACAAGAAATAAAACCGCAATGTCCCGACATTTAAACAGCGTCACGTGTTGCATACATTTATTTAAAGAGTCAGGATAAACCATTATGGTTCACTCTTATCTCTGGCAGACGAAGCCATTGAAACATGGAGGCGTCCAGCCGGAGAGCGCCTGACGGGAGGAGGCGTGCCCTCCCCGGTCATGTGAGCGCCGGCGGCGGCGGTGGGCCGGAGAGCGGCGGGCATCCCCGAGCGCCATGTCAGCAGCTGACTGCAGCGCTGTCCGCCTCACGGATGCGGGGAGAGCGACCGCGGGAGCCGCGCCGTGACCACCGCACCGACAGGTAACGCCGCGGAGCTGACAAGTACATTCAGTCTTGGAGCTTTTTTTCAATGTCTGGCATTTTTATTTCCGAGGCAAGCTCGTTTGAACTTCTGTCGGCGTGGTCGTGGCCCCGCTCCTATTATCGGACAAGAGTATGGTGGAGGCTGTTATTTTAGTGAAACCCTCGGTGCTTTCCTTCACTGCACCCATGTTCTTATACACAAAACAGAGCTAACTATTCTGACCAGCAAACTTAAGTTAATTCTTGAATTATTTCGTTAAAACAAGAGTTATTGGCCAGTAAATTACAACTGGTATTTGCCCATCAACTTTTCAGGTGGAATAGTTCTGATAGGTCGTGTCCCAAGAGTACAGAAAAACACTTGAATGGAAAAAGCACAGAGTCTAATTCCAGAACTGTCTGAAAATAGATGTACTGCTGCCTAAAGACACATGTAACTCACCTGAGAAATATTAGTGCATCCAAACTGAACAGTAAAATGCAAATTAGGCTGCTGTTAAACCGGACAGTTCGATAATTACTGCTGTTATCATAGAATGATAACACATAAGGAAGTTATGGCTTTAAATGGCCTTACAAGTGGCTAAAAATCAGAATTGTAATTAAAATTAGCCCAGTGTTTGCTTGTTTGAGGAAAATATTAATTTCCTTACCGGATTTCCCCCTACTCTTAAAACAATAGCATTTTAATTTAAAATAATCTTGGGGCAGTGTTTAAAATCAGCCTTGTATATGTATGAACATAGATCAATTAAACACCTACGTTGTTCAACAAGAGTGATGACCTAATGTTTGATGTTGTCAATGAAACAGTGTCATTAATGGGATATTTGGATAATCACACCTCTTCAGAGGTTGTGGTGCTTGGAACACATTATAGTTTGGGTTCATTTTTAAAAAAATTAAAAAAAAAAAAAAAAAAGGAACGCAAGCGTAAAGCTCCTCACCATTTGAACCTCCGCCCCATTTGGTAAGATTTGCCCCTTTCCTCTCGCAGATTTGCTCTGCTATGTGGGTGGAATGACTGCTATTTAGCCTAAACCGGTATGTCAAGCATGCGAGCGTGTGTGGTACGTGATTAAATTTGTGCCTGGATCCTTGGTCTGAGTCTGGGTGGGCGGGCTGCTGTGGCCGCTGATGCAGAGTTTAATATTCACTGTCTTTTTCCTCCTGCAGATGGTTTGGAAAATAGCAGCTGCGTACTGAGAGAAGAGTGGGGTTGAGCTCCGGATTGTTGGCCCTCACAGCGCTGGATCGCATCAGATGTGAGTTGACTCAGCCGTCCTGTGATCAGGGTCCACATGACGCGCAGCAGCAGGGGTTATTCCACACATAAATCATTACGTAGGAAGTTTATCAACTGTGGAATGAGCGGATTATTTAACAGGATTAGTGCGTCTACTGACTTCAATCAGCTCTTTTCCTCAGTCTGAGGAAACAAAAACAGTGATCAGCTTACAGGAAGTTTAGGTGGAAGCTGACAGAGGAGACGTGTCTTCTTATCTCAACACGAGTCCAACTTTATCTGCTCAACATTTGAACTGCTAGATTATTTCTGGATTTTTCTGCTGAGAGAAACTTCTCACAGCTGTCGCATTTGATTGACGACATCTTGTGTCATCAGTCGAGTATGTTTAAGTTTTGGACTTGATGAAGATGCAACGAAGACCTGAAGAGCTCCAGCTCGGTGCCTGGATGTTCCTAGAATAACCCAGCAGCAGAGACCAGAAGCAGCAACTGCTTTAATCATTCAGTTCCTAATGCTAAGCTGACGTTTTTGTGCTGCTCAGGTGAAACTACATCCCGAAACTGCGTCTCAGTACCGAATCTGGCCCCACCTCGCTCGCCGCAACCATGACGTCAAAGTCCGCTCTCGTGAAGGTCATCCTTCTGGGCGACGGCGGCGTCGGCAAATCCTCGCTCATGAACCGCTACGTAGCCAACAAATTCGACTCGCACCTCTTCCACACCATCGGCGTGGAATTCCTCAACAAGGAGCTGGAGGTGGACGGCCAGCGGGTCACGCTGCAGATCTGGGACACGGCGGGCCAGGAGCGCTTCCGCAGCCTCCGCACGCCCTTCTACCGGGGCTCTGACTGCTGCCTGCTCACCTTCAGCCTGGACGATGGACAGAGTTTCCGCAACCTGGCTAACTGGAAGAAAGAGTTCACGTATTACGCTGACGTCAAAGACGCTGACAACTTCCCGTTTGTCGTCCTGGGCAACAAGCTGGACGTGCCTGACAGGCAGGTGTCCGGGGAGGACGCGCAGAGGTGGTGCCGCGAGAACGGCGGCTATCCGTACTTTGAGACTAGCGCTAAAGATGCTACCAATGTGGCACCCGCCTTCGAGGAAGCGGTACGCCGCATTCTGGCTCTGGACGACAGAGCCGATCACCTTATCCACACCGACATGGTGGATCTGAAGAAGAAGGCGCACCAGAATACGAGCTGCTGCTGAGCCCTGAAGATGATTGGCAGCTCATGTGCTGCCTTCACATTTGCAGCAACTACCGAGACCTCGGTTTGATCAGAATCATCATTTCTAAGCAGATACGGTATTTTTATTGACACTGTTATGTGTCATTAACCTTCATACCACACAATATAAAACTAAAGTACACAAGAACAATAAAATTTCTATTCTATCTTACACTGTATTTGTGTCTTTTTTTTTTTCAAGAGTATTGATCTTGTCACAGTTCTGTGAGCGCAGGTTTTGACACTTTTGTTTTGATCACTTATGCTACAAAAAGTGCAAAAGTAGTCATGATCTTATTTTCCACCCCAAAAAGCAGAAGCAGCATCAAGCTGACGCTCCATATTTTACGTTTGCACAAACCTTTTGTAAAGTGTGCAGAAAACACTATAAAACTGATTGAAATGATTTCAGTAAACATAAAAAAATCTTTTTAGATAGGGATTTTGTATAAATATTATTATTGGTTTTAGATGGAGCAATATGAAAGATGGCGTCGTATCCATTTTTCTCCACACGGGGGCGTCCACGCGCAAATCTTTCCCGAGTTAGAGGTTGTATGAGCCGACACACCTCTGCAGGTGTTGCCAATAAATGACGGGGGACAGGTTGAGTGTAGAAGGTACCACGGCAGCCATATTGGCATGACTTCAACCCGTGTAATTAATAGAACTGTTCTGTCCAGGGAGGTCACATGGTCAACAAGCTCCTCCATGCTGTTTGATAATCTTCACTGAAATTATTGCTATTCATTAATTTGCCATGTTTTACTTGCAAAATCAGAATAAACATGCATTACAGAGAGCCAAACAAAAGGGACGAGGCAGGAAACAGTGTCACGATCATAAAAAATATCGGTTTTACTAGAGAAGGTTACAAAAATCATCACTATATAGGAGCAGTAGAACTACTTCCAACTTAAAAAATAAAACCATAATGAAAACATCTACAGGGACTACAATGCCATCAAAGTACAATGGAATTTTTTTTTTAGAAAAGAGGGAGGTGGAGGAGGGGGCAAACACCGCCTACCATAACTGTCAGTACAATTGACTACACATCACCTGAAAAAACTGACATATTCATGTCTCCTTCATGCAAATAACGAGGAAACAACAACACCCTGACAAGCATCGTCTTATAGGAAAGTTTGCCTTTACAGCAGCCTGCAGGCAAAGCACGGATATTTATCAAACGTAACACACATGGCAATATAGTCCTTTTTTATACAGAATAGACAGCTGCACACATGGACGATACTGACATGCTTCGTTTAGTTAAAATTCAATTTTTTTTGTCTTCAGTGTTTTTCTAATTTTTTTCCCGTTTTTTTAAGGTTAAAATAACCAGTGGTGGTCGATATAGGATCTAGCTCATGATTATTGAAGAATATCTGATTATAAAATGAATGTATGAAAATTCCTGACTTGTTTAATCCAGAGTGTAAACAGTCTCTGCGGCTCATCATGAGGCGTCAAAGTGAAACAAAAACAGTGACTTTTTTAGTCCTCGTCACGAGCGTGGACGAGTCATTTGGCTCCAAAAAAAAAAAAAAAAAACCACGAATGGGTTCAATAAATTCATCAGTACTGAATCACAAGAAGAAGGAAAACTAAATGCAGCTGCTTAAAAAATAATAAATTCCAGCTTTTTTTCTTCCACATTAATGTCACGAGCACCTCAAGCCATCAAATCCTACCATGACTGCACTGCATCCCTCTCACAACATTGCAATTATTATATCAAATGCAGAACTACTAATTGAGTGCTAAACACATATCTGAAAGGATACAAGTACATATATCTGTGGGGGGAAATTAAAAAAATAAAAGCACGGCAAAAAAAAAAAGAGTGTCTCTCCATTTTTGGGTTAATTTGGCTGATTTAGGTATTTACAGGTGAAAGTTCTCGGATCTATAATCATGCCAGTCCATTAAATGTTAGCGGGGCCTTTGGAAGAGTAGCTGAAACCAAATTTGCTGTGATGCCTGTGGTGTGTCACCTTGAAGATGCTAACTAATTCAGGGAAGACGCATTCAGGGGGTAAAATGAAGAACTGAAAATGCAACTGCCTCCAGGTACACAAACTAAATGCTAAGCTAATGCAGCAGCCACTGGCTTCCTGCGCTGCACCGCTAGACTTTAAAAGGATAAATAAATTCTAATCATACAAATGAGTCGTATCGTAAAAGGGTCGGACACGGGGGGCTTTTAAAGGTTTTTGTCTCCGTAGTTTGTTGTAGTGCAACCATGAATTGAGCATTGATAATAGAAAGTTTCGAATGGAGAACAAAGTTAAGAAAAGAAAATCCATGAGAGAAAAAATAAGGAAGAAGAAAGATCAAAATAGTTCCTGGCATACTTAAAAAAACATTTGTACACATTCGCACAATATATTCATATTCATATATATATGCATATAAAACACCAAAAAAAACAGAGGAAGTTTAGTCACTGTGGTTGTGGCAGACAGTGAACAATTTTTATGTTTTTATATTTTTGATTTTTGTGTGTGTGTGTGTGTGTGTGTGTGTGTGTGTAGGTGTGTTGACAGGCTGTACTGGCTCAGGGCGCGAAGCCATCACAGCCGGGCCACGTTTCATGGGTCACCACCCAAAAGCACGCTGGAGGCGACGCTTCGGAACCCTTGTGTTGTACCTGAGCTCGACCTGCGCAGGCGAGCTCCCTGGTTCTGAAGCATCTGCCTCCGTCTGGGCCTGCGGGTTCCCCTTATCCTCTATTCTCTTCCCCGCAGCTCTTTGTCAGCACGGTGGACAGGAAGAGGATGGAGAATGGGGAAGCTGGGGGACTATCAAACATGACCAAGGTGGCTTTGTTTTTAACAGAGGGGGGGTTGGGGGA